>PVJH01004670.1:0-122301 GCA_004026705.1 Nesogale talazaci
GGACAGGCAAGCCCACGGTGGGGGTGGGGGGGAGGGGAGAGAGGGTAGGGGGGGTGCGGGACACAAGAAGGCATTGCCTCCTGCAAACTGTGGGCCCTTCTGTACAGTGAGCAGGTGCCCCACACCCCACCTCACCCCGGTGCCTCAGCTTCCCTGGCATCCACGTCCCTGAGATGGAGTTAGGCAAATATCAGGGCAGGATGCCCAGATGCACAACCCAGGCCTCTCAGGACAGAATTCAGCAAAAGAGGGAGGTGGGGGAGGAGGGGGAAGAGGTGGCGGCCAGGGAGCAGGAGGGAACAGATAACCCCTCCATTCTGCCTGTGCCCAGACAATGATGGAGGCCGACTCCACCTGCCCTTTGGCCTCTGACCCCCAGAAGTCATGCTTCCCTTGCTGCTCTCCCTAGGGTACTGTCTCCCCCATCACCACCCCACAGGCCCTGGGCTTGTTTCTCCAGGCCCCTTCCGTACCCTCTCCTCCAGCACAAACACCAGTGTGGACGCTCACACTCTCAACCTGTCCCACCCACAGCGCCTCCTTCCCTGCTGGCTGCACCCTCCTGGACCCTGGCCCAGGGAGAATGGAAGGGTCAGCTGAAGTTGTGAGCGATCCTGCCTGTGGGGTTTGCACTGGCTGATTTCTGCAGGCAGAACTCAAGGCCTTTCTTTGTAGTCCACCTTAGTCTTAAAGGTTGGCCAGCACCTGGCTCAAGTCAGAGCAGCCCACAAATGGCTGTGGACAGACGGCTGGATGGAAAGCCGTCTCCAACCCAACCGACGCCTGCCGTAAGGCTTAAGTGAGCCCAGCAGCCACACAGCCCCTGCTACCACCCTGGCTCTCTGGTCCTTGACCTCCAGTGTCCCACCCTCTGCCAGGCCACCCCTAGACCACGTCCTTACAATCACTGCAGCCACTCCGGACCCTCCACTGCAAGTTCCTCACTGGCTCCCCTCCCCACCATCTGTCCAGCCCATTCAACCCTCACAACCCTCTCGATTCCCCCTCCCTCTGGGTCGCCAGAAGTCCAAAGACCCTCCCTACCTACTTGTCCCTCATTCCTCCTCACTTCCCTTAAGACCCCCTTCTCACCTTTGGGCACAATCCTCAACTCTCCGTGCTCCTTCCTGCTCTCTGGCTCTTTGCCACCTGCAGCAGCACCCGAGCCCCTGCATGTGCTGGGGTGGAGCACGCATTGCACCTTGATGATGTCTTGGGCCTCCAGCGACAGCCTCCCCCAGGGTCCTGCTACACCCCCATTCTCCCAGAGGGCGACTTTGCACCTCCTCCTTGGGCCCTCTTGTCTCTCCATGCTCCCCCTCAATAAGGACCTTGCTTCCTGTTGCCCAAGAACAAGGAGGTCTACAGCAGACGCATGCCCACACCATGCCTGGCTACCAGGCTGAACTGTCCTTTCTCAAGGCCACCTCCTCCTCTCTTAACGGCATCATTGATTTTTCCCTCCCTGCTGGCTCAGTCCCAGGAGCAAACTGCTCTAATTCCCACAAAGATACAGCACCATCTTGAATCAGCCCACCCCTCACTCACTCCAGCTGCCGCCCACTCTCCCAAACACAGTGCCTACACCCAACTGGCCAGTGTTCCTTCCTCTCCCTCCAGTGCTCCAGGGCCCACTCCACACACACCGACGTCTCCAAAGATCTCCGACGACTCTCAGAGCTTGTCTGACTTTGCCTGTCAGAAACACTGGGCACGCCAGGCAGGGCCCACCCTCCTCCAAGACAGTCACTGCCTGCATTCTCCTGACCAGTCTTTCTCCTACTGCTTTCCTGATCTCCTCGGCTGGCTCTCTGGTCCTCCCCCGTCTGAATCCAGGATGCCAAGGTCCTGGCTCCTCTCCCCTCCTAGAGCTTCTCCTGCTCCCTGGGGATGTCAGCCAGACAATCGCCAGAGCAGCTGTCCTTGGGAAGTAGCCCCTGGTGGCACGGCTGCGAACCAAATCGCTGGGGCTAGAATCCACCTCCAGGTGCCTCACAAGAAAGGCCCGGTAATGTACTTGTGAAAAACCAGCCACTGGAGACCTTACTGATTCCGCCCCCCCCCCAAATAAAATACATTTTTAATTGCTGTAAAATAATGTCTTTCTTTTTAGGGGGGAGAGGCGCAGTGGATTTAATGTCTTACAGAATTTTCATGGAATCCAGACTTTAAGGAACTATTGCCCTGAGATACATACACTCTTTAAACTTCAAACCAAAAATACCCTGTAACCTTGACACCAAACAGTAAACCAAAAAGCCAAATGCACTGCTGAAGGGCTGACTCCATCTCATAATGACCTGAAAGGGTTTCTAAGACCGTGACCTTGACGGAAGCAGCCCGCCTCGTCTTTCACCCAAAACTCCGCTAATGGGTTCACAAGGCCGACTTGTCATTTTGCAGCTGACTGCCTTTAGCACTGCACCGTCGGGACACCCTGACCCATAAAAACCCCAAACCACTGCCACCGAGCTGATTCCACTCACAGGAACCCTATTGGCCATGGCGGAATTTCCTCGGGGGTTCCGAGACCTTAACTCTTCCCAGGAATGGAAAGCCTCATCTTTCTGCTGAGGAGCGGCTGGTCGTTTCAAACTGCTAACCTGGTGGTTCTGGGTAGCGGCCCAGTGCCCCCGGGGCTACTTCAGTGAGCCCTGTTTAAAAACACGGGCCGGAACCTCACCGCCATCCTATCTGCAGGGGACAGAGCAGAACTGCCCACGTGCCCTTCCAAGATCGCAACTCTTCTCAGGAGAAGAAGGCCTCAGCTTTCCCTGGCGGGTGACCGGTGGTTTCAAACTGCTCCCCTCTAAAAGGGGCAGAGCACTGTGTCACCACTGCGCCACCGCGATCTGCCTCTTCTTTAAACGGCACACAGCAGCAACTCAAGATTAGCTAAGAGGGCTGAGGCCCGGTGGTAGTGGTTGTGCACGGGACTGTGGCCCACTGGGACGGAGGTTCAATTCCAGCTCCACGGAAGCAAAGGCTGGGCCTCCTACTCCCGCCACCAGAGGGCAGTGATGCCCCCCCCCAAAAAAAAAAGATTAGCTAAGAGCAGGGCTGGCTCTGCCAATAAGTGAGGTGATACTTGCTTCCTCACCTGCTTAACCATAGCACCACCAAGGTCCCTTTACGAAATTTGCAGCTAACGTTTTCTCATGAGTCTCACTTATGGCAAAGAACATGCAGAACTGTCTGCTACAGATAAGCAAGCACTCACAGGACCCTGCTGAGCTTGCTTACGGGTCACCCTGTCCTGGGCAGGGATTGGGCATTGATTCTGCAGGAGGGTGCTATGGTATTAGGGAGAGAAAACTGATGGGCAGATGGAGAAGCGGAATCTCAGGCGTGGTGAGAAGATCGGGAGCTGTTCCCTATGCATGGGTAAGGAAGCACAAGCTGCCCTGTGCCTGCTTTGCTTCTTGGATGATGGGCCCTGGGCTCATGGGCCAGGACCAGTGGCTCGACGTGGAGCGTGGCATCCAGGGCACTGCCTGGCAGCTGCCGAACTGCTCCGTGCCCAGTGAAAGAAAGCAGACGCTAACCAAACGGAACAGCAAACGGGGCTAGTTCAACGTCGTTCTTTTAAAGATCAACCCCTCTGGAGCGCTGACCTATGCTGCTACCACAGGAACCAGCATCGGTGTCGAGGGGCCCGAGAGAGCAGAGTTCCTCCTCGGCAGTCACCCATGGGCTGGCTCAGGCCCACAGGCCCCACCACCTGTTCGGCCGGGGTCCTTGACCGTGCCTGGGGCACCTCAAACTCAACAAGTCCAAATGCAAGCTCCTCCTAGATCCTGTACACCCCCTCCCCGCCATCCTTCAATCTGGGGCAAACATGTCCACTCCACTTTCAACCTGTCCCCAGCAGGCGCAGGATGGGATCCAGCTAGTCCGCACAAGGCTCTGCTCACCTCCAATCTTCCCCGTGGCCTCTTCCCCCACTCAAGCCCAAGTCCTTGCAGCAGCTCACAAGGCTTTAAGCAACCCGGCCTGCCCCAGCCCCCCACCATCCAGCTCCTCTTTGCTCTCTCTGACCCAGAAGCCCTGGCTTCCTTGCAGGGAAGACCCCAGGACCTTTGCACTTGCGGTTCCCTCTGCTAAGAATGCTGGCCTCACACATCCCTGGCCTTCCTTCCACGTCACCTTCTCAGCAACACCTCCCCCCCTCCCCCCAATACCTTCGTCCCACCTATCTCCTGTCTCCCTGCAGCATTTATCTGACACACCGTCACTGTAGGTCTGCTGGTGTGCGTGGGGCCAAGCTCCCTGAGGGCTCAGAAAACCTTGCGGGCTGATGACTAGGGGTGCTGTGCCAGCCAGCAAAGGGCTCCAGAAGGAAGGAGGCCACCCTGGCACCCAGGTTACGCGCGCGCGCGCGTGTGTGTGTGTGTGTGTGTGATGGAAACTGCCAAGGCGAGCTCTTCCTGAGCCTGAACCCAGGAGAGCAGGCACACAGTTAGAGGCACAGGGGTCAGACCGCCCAGACCCTGCTTCAGTCTCCATGTGGCGGCTGAGTTCGCACTTGTGTGCCGTGAGCCTGGGCATCCTCATCCTCACTCAGCAATAACTACAGGACCTTACCTTTTACCACCCCTACCCCCCCCCCCATGGGTGTGGGGGAAGGGAGTGTGTGTCCGAGGGCACTGAAAAAGCAGACATCTACACTTTATCCTGGATTATGAGCTACAGCAACAAAGTTTCTCGGGGCTGACATGGGGTAAGGACTGAGTTTATCTTGTTTTCCTGACACTGTGGAGACTAGGTCGAGGTCAGTTCATGTCCCTGGGACATGCCCAGCACAGGGAAGGCATCATCAGTGGTCGCACTGTGGGGGCCTGCCTACTGCTCTGCTGCTGGAAGCGCTAGTGTTCTGCACTAGTGATGCTGGTGCCAGCAGGGTCGCGGGTGGGCAGGGTTCAGTGGCGCTTCCAGACTAGGAAGAAAGGCCTGCCAGCTACTGACCAGAACCAGCTAGTGAAAGCCCTGGGTCACCGGAAATACTGCCCGACAGCACTTGGGCCAGTGCTGATCGACAGCTCTGGTCTAGGAGTTGAGATGCCTGGCCGAGACGGGATACATGAGCTCAGGCGCAACCAGGTCCCACGGGAATGCCAAGAAGGAAGGGACCATCACAGACAACTTCCTTCCACCGCCCCCGTCCCCTCCACCCGGCAGGAGGAGAACTCACACTAGCAGGTGGCTCAGAGCTGGCCGGCTGAGGCAGGTCCCCGTTGAAAGCCGCGTCGGAAGCCGGGCTCCTGTGAGAGAGGGCGAGGAGGGGGAACTGGAGGCCCAGAAATGTCCACGCTCCCCACAAAAGAATCAAGACAGGGAGAGCTACTCTGAGAGCCTGGGAGCAACTTTAACAGCGGCCAGTGGCTGAACACTCTCAGGTATTTACTGCTGCTCCCCCAAGAGAAGATGTCCCCCAAAGGAGGAGAGAGGGAGAAGGGGGAGGGGGGCACAGAAAAAGTACACTCTTGGGCGAGCTAAGTGCCTGCCAGCACAGCAAGGGTTAACTCTTCTCCCACCCCACCCCATGGAGAAAGCATCTGGTTTGCTTACTCCCCTCAGGGGTCACCCCCAAAGACATCTCCTCCCTCCTCTGCCTGCTAAGGGGTTAAGGCTCTCCCCAAGCCAAGGAGCCTGCAGCTGGTCCCAGCTGCCCTGCCAATATTTCTGGAAGGATTGCAGGAAGAGGAGGGGAGAGAGTGCACTTCCAAGGCTGAACTCGTGCCTCTTGAGCCCTGCTTGGAGTAATGGAGGGGAGGAGGGAGGAGGAAGGAACTTGGTCTGAGCTGCAGGGACCTCCCAGGCACCCTGGCCTGGGACCCACCTGGGAAGGGTTAACACCAGTGCCCTGCCCTGCCCTGCCCTGCGGCATGTACAGGTGACAGAAGGGCAAAGCTGGTGGGTAGGGTTGGGCCTGGCTGGGCAGGGGAGGGGAGGGCCCAGGACCACAGCAGCCCTGCCCTTCCGAGGAGCAGCAGCAGGGGGAAGGGAGCTGAGGGCCCCACAGGGCCGCCCGGAGGGACAATTGTGCCTCTAGTGGCCGGCCAGTGGGGTCCGAGAGCCACCACCACAGCCTCCACTGTCCTGTGCCCACCGCCCCACAAGCGTCTGCTGGCCCGCGCCAGAGGTTAAATGCCACAGCCTCCCAGGAATGTGGGCCTCTAATCTCTCCCATCAGGCTCATACCGCAGCCCCTCCCAGCCCAGGCCTGGCACCCTGCTCGTACCCTCCCCAGGGCCTTCAAACACAGACAGACCCAAACACAGGCCCCAGTTCTGCCTCCTCCTTGGTGAGAAGCTGTGGGAAGTCATTGCTGAGGCTCAGTCTCTTCCTCCCTGAAATAGGCCTCATATTATCTCTGTCACTCAAGGACCTAGATCTCAGGACACAGACACGAAAAGCCAGCGTGCAGACGGGCTGTTTGGACTCTCACCCATAGGGAGTGACAGTCTCACACAGAAGCTGTCAGCAGGAGGAAGACCCGAGTGGTGAGCAGGCCGGAACGTGCCTGCCTCCGGGCACCCAGTGCGGGTGTGCCCACATCCGCAGCCCCTCAGACCTCACCTCTCTTTGGGAGTCTTGCTGTGCTGGTCCTGGCTCTCAGCTAGAGACTTCTCCTGCCCCTCCTGGGGCCCTGCCCTGGAGAGGGTTGCGCCATTCTCGTCCTGGGAGCTGGGGGCCACGCCGTAGGTCCTGGGGCCGTAACGAGAACTGCCGTCGTGGTTGAAGGTGAGCCGGGAGCCCCAGAGCCGGTCTGGGCTGGCGGGGACCTCCTTGCGGGTCTGCTCCATCTTGGCCAGGATCTCTTCCACCGTGGTGGCAGCGAAGCGCTCCGATGTGGGGCGGAAGGGGGCGGGGGCCTTGCGCACGCCACCCAGGGGAGCACATCGGGCTGGAGGGGTCAGCGGGGGTACCTCCTCCTTGCCAGCCTCGTCCTTCCCGTTGTCTCGAGCAGCTTCTCCTCCATCAGGGGTCTCAGTAGTGGGCCTTGGTGCAAAGGGGAGGGGACGCTTGCTGCCACCATAGGGCTGGGGGCCCGCCAACATGTTCATCTTCCGGGCAGAAGGCAGCTCAGCCAGGGGGCCCCGAGGTGGCCGAGGCCCCACGGGCACCAGCAGGGTGGGCTTGGCAGGCAGGGCCGGCTTGGTGGGCAGGGCCCGGGGTTTGGGTTTGACAGGTGGTTTGGCCCGAGGGTCACCTACAAAAAGTGGGGAGGGCAGCTGTCAGAAGAGTCGGGAAGTAGAACTTGTATTTCTTGTTCCACCCCATCTCCCACCCTCCAGCCTCAGAATGTTCACACATTCTTCTGGGCATAAGGCAAGTGACACCTCTTCCGTGAAGCCTTCCTGGGTTTCCCACTCGCATCTGGGAAACACCTTCTCCCATCTCCAGACTCCCAAAACAATTAGGTCATCCCCTTTTATAAATTACAGTTATTTAAAGGCCCAACTAGCATCTTAGTTCTGCTTGCTTTCCATTTGGCACCTAGCAAAAGTCCTTAGGAAAAGAAACAGTGAATGAATGAATGAATGAATGAATGAGTGGGCAAGTGGGCAAATGAGTCCACAGATCCATGCCCATCTGCCTGGCTGCCTGCCTGTGGTCTTAGTCCTTCCCTTGATGACAGGATGCTGGACCCCAAGCCTAGCCCGTGGGAAATTTTCAATCCCAGCTGGACTTTTAGACCCTGCCCCCCCCCACTGTTCCCTCCCCCGGGGCACTCCCAGGCCACCTCCCCATGGCCATCCGGTGTATGATCAAGAACACAAATTTACTATTGACCTAAGCCAAACAGAAGGCAATCTGTTACAGTAAAAAAAAAAAAAAAGAAAGAAAAAAAAACAGGCCAGAAATTGCCCTTCTAAATAAGGCATTCCAAAGGCAGAGAAAAGACCTTGGAATTACTCATGGCCCCATCCATTCACACAGAGCCTGTGTCACCCACATGCAGCTCAATGTCTGGGAGGAGTCTAGGCAAGGAGGCATCTCTCCCTTCTGGCCTCAGTTTCCCTAGTGGACAGCATGCACCTGCTTGGTGGGGGTAGGGGGGGAAGATCCGTACAATTCTCAGACATCCCCAGAGGGTCTCCTCAGCCTCCAGCCACAGGCGCCTAGACGCCCCTAGGCTTACCCATAGCTTATTCCTACCGCAGCAGAACTTTGGGGAGTCCCCGCACCCCACCATGACAGACTCTCCAACCCTCCTCCCCAGTCACCCACCCCACCCAGCACCCATGGGTACCTGGCTCGGAGCCAGCGGGCACCAGCTCCTCCTCCAACTCCCGGGACGGCGGGGAAGCCATGGCTGTGCCTTCCCTGAGAGCTGAGACTTTCATCGCATGCAGCAGACCCTGCGTGAGAACGGGGAGCAGGGGGCATGAGCTGGGGGCGCAGAGGTCCCGGGAAGGGGCGAGAGCCAGGGGTTGGCGGTAAGCGCCGGCGAGAGAAAGCGCCTCCTTCTCAGGAGAAAGCAGTGGGGCAGGAAGAACTTCCGACGGGTGGGGTGGGGGCGGGGCTGGGGGAGGTCAGAGAGGCTCCAGCCGCCAAGTCCGAGGCTTCCCAGCCCTGTTCCGGCGCCACCCACTGCTCCCTCCTCTGTCCATCTGGCAATCTCTCCAAGTCACCCCACTTACCGTTCCCAAGGCACTCCTTGGGTCCCGCGGCCCCGCTGGACTTCCCTACCTCTGCAAGGTAGAGCGAGGTGGGCCGCCAAGTCTGAAGTCTGCAGGAATCACCTCATGGGAGACGGGAAAAACCCGCTCCTCCCCAACCTGGGACTCCGCCCCACCGCCCGCCTGCCTGCCCCCCCCCCCCCCTCCCCTCCTCCTTCCCGCTCACCCTCCTCCCCTCTCTCCCGCCCCCTTCAGCTGGGAGTGGTTCCCTCTCCCCCAGCGACTGCCCCCCCTACAATCCCTGCCCCACTCCCGCCTCCCTCAGAGCTGTCTCATCCAAACACGGAAAAATAGGAAATAAAAAGTAAACATCTGGAACACATTTTTTTTCCTTTAATTTCCCAATCGCTTTGGCTTCAGCATAGGATTTGATGAGGTAAAGCCAGGGCCTAGTCCTGTTGCCATAGCAATGGCCTCCCACTGGATTTCCAGAGCTTTGCCAAGAGGAAGGAGGAGCCCGGCCAGGCCTGGGCAGGGAGAATGGGATGGGGCTTGAGAACATCCGGGGAGGGGGTAGAGTGTCTTGGGGGAAAACTCACTGGGGTTCCCCTTCTAGGACAGCCAAGGTGAACAGCCACTGCCTATGAGAAAGGGGGCTCCATGGCCATCACTCAGCAGCAGTCTGAGAGCAGTGGGTTCTCGGTGTGTTTGGCTTTTCTCAGGTGGGGGGCAGGGGGCTATCAGAGTTGGCACCCCCTCCTCCATGTCCAAACATGAACTGAGAGGGTTCCAGGATTCAAATGCTGGGTGGGTCTGCACTTTGTAGCTGAGAGACCTTGGGAACATTGCTTTCCGTTCCCAAACCTCAGTTTCCTTCCCTGAACAATGGGGCTTTGGAGGCTCCCATCAGACACTCATTGCTACAGAGCTGATTCCTACAGAGCTGATTCCAGCACATAGCACCCCTCCGGGACAGAACGGAGCAGCCCTGCAGGGTTTTCAAGGCTGGGACTCTTTAGGGAAGCTGACTGCCAGGTCTCTTCTGCCCGCTGAGTTGGTAAGTTGGCAGCTGGCACTACCAGGAGCGCTTTTAGCCATGCAAACGGCTGAAAAGATAACAAGTGTTCAACCACCATTAGCGACTAGAGCTGCTATGGGGCTCTGAGCAAGCACATCTCTCTGGTAGCCACCTCCTCCTCTCCCCAGACACCACGCTGCCAGCATTCCCAGACCATTCCTTCACTCCCACACGCCACGGTGCGGGCACCTGCACTTCAGACACTCCACCACCTCCTCAGTTCCCATCCCGCCACGGGAGCACCATCCCACCCACAGGACCCTCCTGCACCACCGCCTGGAGGGCAGAGACCTGCCCCAGGAGATCAAAGGAAGGAGACTGTTGCTTATCACAAAGCAACCTTCTCCAACCTTCCTCCTATCTAACCTCCAGCTGGTCTGAGAGGGCGGAGCCAGGCGTAAAAAGGGACCTGGGACCCCTGGTCCGCAACCTTTGCAGAGGCCACCCAAATCCCCCTTTATGAGCCAGCCCTCTCCCCCGCCCCATTTCAGATAAAAGGTGTGTATGTAGGGAACCGAGAACCTCCAGGACTATCAACTGGTCGGCCAGTCAGTCAACATCCACCCTGGACTGCCCATTGTGGGTGGGGAAAAACTGAGCAGGGCCTTGGCCAAGTGTGCACATGGGGGAGGAGCCACGACAGAAAAAATAAAATTAAAAACCACGAGATGGTTTCCTTGTCCTTGAACATTATTACAAGGGCCATGGTGTGGGTGGTTACAAAGGGGGGCAAACCGAATTACCCTGTCGGCTGAGGGGCGCTCCTGGGGCATGAGGAGCTGCTCTAGGAAGACAGTCCTGAACGTGGCTTCCCGGCTTCCCCAATTGGGGAGGGGTCCCAGCAGCTCACAGGCCCCAGCCAGGTGCCCCAGGTGACCAGACTGGGGCCAGAATCGCGGCAGCTCCGACCACTCCAGAAGCCTCGGAGGAGCAGCTGAGTGGGCCAAGGCGGCCAGAGGGGCTGGGAAAGGCTGAACAACCAGAGCCCCGGGGTAGGGCCGGAGGGGATTATCCCTCTGGACCTTGGGAGTTCTGGCCGTATCTGGGGCCACAGAGGTCGATGGGGCCAGCGGGTCAACTGTTGGAGAAGGGAGGGTCCGCGAGAAAAGGCCGGGGCGAGGGGCCGTCCGGAGGGGCCCAGTGGGGAGCTCGGGACACAGAGGGGGCGGCGACAGCCGGAGAGTAGGAGGAGGCAGCGCGGAGGACCCGTGCGCGGGATGCGAAGCAGCCGGGGGAACAGACAGGCGGGGGACTCGGGGCGCGGACCGGCTGTGGGAGGCCTAGGGTGGCTGGGGGCGTGCCGAGGGCCAAGGGGAGGGGCCAGCGCGGACCGGGGGAGGGGAGGGGAGGGGAGGCGAGGGTCGCCCGGCAGCTCGGCCTGCCCCAGGGCCCGACCCCTCCCCCCTTTCTTCTGGCCCCGCCAGCCAGAGCTCCAGGTCGTGCACCCTTCGCCCCTCGCGCCGCTCCTCCGCGGCCCTGGGCCCCTGCAAACTTTGCCGGAGACCACCGCTCCGCCTCACCTCGAGGTCCCCGGCTGCAAGGCGCCTCTTCGCCCATGCCCCTCCCCCGCCCCCGGCCCGGACCGCCCCCTCCCTTGCCCGCCCCCGCTCACTCACGCGCTCCCCCGGGATTTGGCTCCGCTCCGCTCGGCGCCCCAACGCCAGTCCCCGCCGCCACTGCCACCACCGCCGCCGCCGCCGTCACCGCGGGACCAAGCCAGAACGAGTCTTGGCGGGGCCACGCCTCTCGCCCCGCCCACAAGCACGCCCCCAGGGCGCCTCATCAACATGCAAGAGCTCCTGCAACCTCGGTAGTGGGAAGCCTGGGCGGAGCTCGCCCCAGCGCCGACGAACAGCAGAGCCCCGGTACTCAATTATTCATGAGGGTTGCAAATGAGAGACCCGCCCCAGCCCGGGCTGAGAAACTGATGCAACTCGGCCGTTAAGAGCGCTGGGACGATGGCCACCGAGACGACCGCCTAGAGAGGCTGCCCAAGGCGCGGCCTAAGCGCCAGTACTCCAGGCCGCACCATAGAGTCCCGGCTAGAAAGAAGGTAGCTGTTGGCGGACTGGAGTGGCTTCCTGTTACCACCCGGAGTCCTCCTGAGCACGTACACAACGTGGCCGCCCTACACGTGTAATTTAGAGCTGCCTGGTGAAAGCCCTGGTAGGACGATGATTAAAGCGGTTGGCTGCGACCCCAGCGTGCAGACATCCACCCTCCAGCCATTCTGAAGGGACATGCTGGATTTACGGGGTCACTGTGTTGGAACCAGTACTGCTGCAGTGGATTTGACAGGAAGACTGGGGGCCTGTTTTCCTCCTCTATCTCCTGCTAGGCCTCCTTTGGTGCTTCTCACACACCCAGCCTCCTCCCTGAAAAATATAGGTTTACATGCACGCACCTTATCATTCCTGTATCCCCATCAGACATGCACACACACACTCCCCCTCCTTCCTCCTCCCCAAATCTCCAGACTCAGGTTTCCACTTCCCTGGTCAAATTCAATTCTCTAATACCTGATTCCATTATCTAAACCCTTAGAAGACCCTTGACTCATAGATTCAGGATGGAGCCAGAAGCTGCCTCCTCTGCCAGGCTAATGGAGTGGAACCGTGAGAGACTTCCTAATCAGATCAGCTCCCATTTCTACACTCTCAGGTGGCCCATCCCGGCAGAAGAGCGTGAAAACCAATGCCTGTCAGCTGGGAACAGAACGGGCTGTACCTGGAGACCTGCTTCCCGGTTGTCAGCTCAGCCCTGCCCAGCCAGGGTAGTGTGGCAGACAGACCAGGAAAAGCAGGGCCACAGAGAAGGCTGTAGGACATGGTCTCCAAAGTCAGTTCCCTTTATTAAATGATTTTCACAGACCAGAAATACAAAATAAAAGTAGAAATAGGCCCACCATGAGGAGCCACAGGCCCGTCCTCACATGCCGCCTGCCCACCCTTGAACAGGTCTCGAAGGGAGCGCACCTGCAAGGTCAGGATAGCAGGCCGGGGTTCTGGAGCCTGTGCTGCCCGGCTTCCCACCCACTCTCTCCCAGATGAAAAGAGCCACCTTGTGAAGCAGCAGAGGATGCCAACGCCCTGGCAAAGTGCATATTGCCAGAAGACCTTGGACAGGTGGCCCAAAATCCAAGTGATGGGGGAGAAGCTGGTACCAAAACCTGGGTGGGGAGACTTGTTGGAGTGTGACTGGACTTCTCCCCTCACTACTCATCCGAGCCTGACGCCGAGTCCTCGGAGCTGGGGGGAGTACTGGCCAGCTCCTCTTCTTCCGAGTCCTGAAAACCAAAGGTCTCTTCAGAGGCAAAGCCCTGGACAGCCTACCCTCTCAGTCACTTTTCAGTGGCCAAAGGTCCCCAATTCCCTTCCTTACAATGCCAGCACCCACCTTGAGGACCCCAGAAGCCCACCTCTCCACCTCCCCATGCTTGCAGACCAACCCCAGGCCAAGAAACCAGGCCTCCCTCCCACCACTTTCCAGACCCGCAGGCTGGCCCCGCAGCCCAGAGCCCTGGCACACCTCGCTCCCCCGCCTCTTCTTCTTGCCCTTGTTTTCTCCTGATGAGCTCTCGTCACTGGACACAAATTCTTTGCTCTTGAAGCTCTCACTCAGCTGCCTTGACGATGACTTGGATGATGAGCTCCTCGAAGGTGTTGACTTCTTTTCCATCTTGACCTTGACTTTTTTCTTCTTCTTTGATTTGTCCCTGTGTTAGCCAGAGTGCGCAGGGGGCGTTCAGACTCCTGTTGTCATCAGCCACCGCTTCTCCCTCCTCCCCCCCCCCGCCCGTCATCAACTTCTAGCTCAAGCAGGGCCCTTTCTTTGTCCATATCACTCCAGACACAAACAGCCAGCCGGGGGCCCCCGAGACAGAGCATCACATGTGAAAACACGCCAGAGAAGCCACGTGTCACAGCCTGAGGCAGGCCCCTCGGCAGGGTCTACCTGACACCTCTTGTATCTTTAGGGAGAAAAAAAAAAAACCTTACAGAAACCAGGCATTATAATGTCAGAGTTATGATTGTTTTCTGATTCTCCATTCCTTGAACAAAAATGACCCTCCTGGAAAATGGGTGAGGAGGACCTTGGCTTGTGAACCCCAGTCGGGCAGCTGCCTACTCAGGTGCACTAGCCTAGGGCAGTGGGAGACAGAGCTACTCCTACCTTAAACACCCCACTTCTCATCGCTGACCTGCAAAGAAGCATCGGCCCAAAGAGCAGTTGCTGGCCATTTGGCTCCGGACACTCACCTCTTGGAAGACTCTCCCCGGCCCCCTTCATACTCTTTCATGGCTTTCTCATATTCCCTCCTGGCCTCCTCAGCCCTCCGGTCCCACTCCTGTCACACACAGAGTCGTAAGCACAAGAGCAAGTCAGCACGAAGAAGGAATGAGACCTCCCTCAGGCGCAGGGAAACCCTCCAGTACAGACCGAGGCGGTCCACCACTGACCCCCTCCCGACTCTCAGTTTCACAGCCTCCCTCCAGCCCCGACCCCAGTCCCACCTCTGCCGCCACTTGCCTCTTTCTTCTCTTTGGACATGCCCTTCCAGATTTCGCCTGCCTTCTTGGAGAGGTCAGTGATACTGATGCCCGGGTGGTCTGACTTGATCTTCTCCCGGCTGGCATTGAGCCACAACATGTATGCAGACATGGGCCTCTTGGGGGCATTGGGGTCTTTGCCCTTCTTCACCTACACCAAGAAGGCCCACACGTCTCAGCTGTCCATCACCCAGAGACCTCACGTTCTCCCCAGGAGCCCTGACTTGGGATAAAAAGCCCGGCAAAAGGACTCTGGCGCGGGCTCCCAGCGTCTCATTCAGATTCCCCCAAAGCTGCATTTGACCTCAGGGGCCAGAGAGAAAGCTCGCCAAGAAGACACTCCTCCAAGCCCTACTCTGGCTGCCCCAGGAAGACCAACCGACAGGTCTCACTGGTGGAGGAGGGCAGGAGAGGCGGCCCGAGGACAGCCTCCCTCAACACCCGCCAGCCAGGCGGCGAGTCCGCACCTCCACAGGCTTCTTACGGCTCTTGCGGTCCTTGGCGATCTTGGCCTTCTTAAGCTGTTTCCGCTTCTTCTCTTCCCGGTCACTGTCACCCTCGTTGCTGGAGGAGCTGGCAGAGGCATTGCTGTCAAACCTGCCAAAGAGGGGGCTGAGGCTCAGGAAGGAGAACAGTGGGCCTCAAGCTCAAAACAAGAAGAACCCAAATCCAGGCCCCGGGAGAGCAAACACATGAAAGAGCTTCGTCAGGTGCCTTCTCTTGGCTGAGGCCTGACGCACCACCATCCCGTCCACCCGCCCCCCAGGTAGCTCAGCCAGAAGCACTGCCTTGGCCTGGTCAGAACGAACCCCCATGCTCCCTTCCTGGGGGTGAATGCCCTTAACCCGCCCGAGTATTTTCCAAAGGGATAGAGTTTTATTGAGATCAAAAGTTGGGAAATCCAATTTTTTAGCCCATCAAGTCTAAAACACAAAGTAAGTGAATAAGTGATCTAAAAATCAATGGCAAGGAGGGTGAGAATCCCTGGTGGGGATGCGTCAAGTGCAACGTAGCCGAGAGGGGAAAATAAGCTGATCGCTAAAGAAAATGTTTTGAGAAGGATGATGGCAGCAACGAATGCACAAATGTGCCTGACCCAATGGATGTGACAATAAAAATTTTTTTTAATTGAGTGAAAAAAAGCAAAGGAACAAGTTAGCAAATGGGTAAATGAATAGGTTTATCAAACAAGTAAAGATAAACTGAAAACCCCCACAGGCCCCTGTGTTGATTCCGACTTATCTAGGCCACACTGCCACATGCCTCTCCTACAGAGTAAATGATGGGCCCAACTGTGCCCTCCCAATAAGCAATCAGCTTTACCCGGGTGCCCGCAGGGCCCTTCCAGCCATCGCTGGGCTGCCTTCTCTCCTGTGGGGCTGACTCTTTGGGCACTTTCACAAGGTTTCCCTACCGCCCTTCTGAAGTAGGGGACAGAGCTGGTGGGACATCCGGACCTTCCACTGCCCAGCAGTTCTGCCTGGGAGCCACCCAGCCCCAACTTGGTCCGTGAGCTTCCCACCAGCTGCAGACTAAGAGTGGGCACCGGCCAGTTGGGACCCAGCAAACCTGACCCACAGCCCGGCACATGAGGCGACCGACACACTCCCATGGGGTATAGAACCAGACCCTGCACACCTGACCATTAACAGGCGCCGGAGGGGGCACACTGCCACCCACTTACTCCCTACCCAGAGCTGAACCAGTGGGATGGAGCCTGCCAGGAGCTGAGCCACCACTGGGCACCACTCTATGTGTGTGTGTGTGTGGGGGGGGGGGGGGGAAGGCGCAAGAAAGCCCAGACTCCTCACAGCCTGCAGCTGGCTACACAAACTCTCCTTTGACTCGAAGTTCTGTTTCACTTCCATTTCTGACACGAGCAACCAGAGTCCTAATGAACACACCGTGAGGGAGTGAGGGAATGACTGCCAGTGACCAGATGAGGACACTGCGGCTCACTCACAAGCTCAAGCCTCCCACCGAGGAAGCAGGGAAGTCACTGGTTCCCGACCTCTCCAGCTTCTCGCCTCGCCTCGCCCCCAGACAAAGTCCATGCGGCTTTCTGATGCCCGCTCACATGGGTGTCACCTCGCTGGAAGCTCTCCCTTTTCCACCGGGGGTCAGGGCTGAAGCCGGGACACGAATGACCAGACAACTCCTGCTCCCTTGAACTCCCAGGACACCCTCTCAGCCCGACAAGGTGCAGCCCAAACTCACTCTTCGGCCACATCTTCCTCCTCTTCACCTGGGTTGAATGACTCATCTGAAAACAAAGGGCACAGGATACAACACCTTCTGGCTCGGTGGGGAGCCCGCTGCCTCCCCAAGACCGCTGGCTTGGGCCTAGGAAAAGGGAACCTGGCCCAGGCCCCACACCCAGCACCCAAGGAGCACCCGGCACCCACCAGTCTCTTCTCCAGAGTCATCACTGCTGTCGTTGGCATTCTCTTCCCGGATCTTGCCCTCCTCCTTCATCCGCTCCAGGTAGGCATCGTGCTGGTCATCGTCTGAGTCAGCGTATTCGTCGTAGCTTGGGTTCATGCCCTAGTCAGGGAAGACGTGGGAGGGTCCTGGGCTCGCCCAGGCTCTGGTACCCCTGCACCCAGCAACACGCCCCCATGCCTGTGAGTAAGGTCAGAGCAGCAGCCCCAGAAGGCCCTGAGACGAAGGTGTCCACACACAGCCACGTGCAGGGCCTGTGCCCACAGTACTTCCTGCCTGGCTGGGTTATCCCAAGCCCCTCCCTGTGCCAGCCCCACTGAGCCCTGAGGGGCTGCCGAGACTGAACTAAGGCCATGCTGAGGAAACCTGCACCAGGAGGGGAGAGGGTCACACGCACCTCTTTTTTCTATAAGGGTGAGAAGAGAAGAGAGAGTGAAAAGGAAGTCGGGGAACTCCCTGCCTCTCCCCACCTACAGGACAGGCGAGAGGCCCCTTTTTCCCCTTGCACAGGTACCTCTTTCAGTCCTCGGTTTTTGATGTTGAGCTTCTTGGCGTTGACAAAATCAAACAGCTTTCCATACTCCTCCCTGTGAGGAGAGACGTACCCGGTGACCAAGGGGGTCGGGCCAGTTGTCTGATGCTCGGGGGTTGCAGCTCTGAACATATGGTCTCAGCCACCAGCTCAGAGATGCTCAGGACAGTTGGAGGCTGGGCCGAGTGACAGTGCTGGACGAGAAGCCAGAAGCCAGGAAAGGGAAGGAGACACGTCTGTAGGGGCTTCAGAGCTCGTGAAGGACAGGATTAGGAGATAAAGGATCTCCCCACCCTTCTGCGAACATCCTGAAGCCCCTCACGGGGAGAGCACCCCGCGAGGGGGAGTTTTCAGTGTTTCTGGTCTGCATCTCCTACTGCGGAGGGGTGCTGTGCAGACAAAACGTACAGATGCGATGAAGCATCTAGCTGACAGTGGGCACTCACACATCTCAGCTATGTTCTCGGAACGATGCTCGTCCCAGGAAAGGAGAGAGAGCATTTCCATGGGGGGAGGGGGGGTGAAGGAGAAAGGCTGGCACTGAACAGGGACAGCTGCTGTGCCACACGCAGAACCAGCGCTGCAGAAGCCAGGTCAGGACCAGCAGCCATGAGACTGCCCAGGCACGGCTGGGCCAAAAGGCGCTCACCTCTCGATGCTGCTGAAGGTGTACTGAGTGCCCTGCTTGGTCTCGATCTCAAAGTCAAAGGAGCGCGTGGTGGTGGTGCCGCGGGCGAAGTTGACGAAGGAGATCTCGTCAAAGCGGATATGCACGGGCGGCTTGTGCACGTAGATGAAGCCGCGCTCCAGCGGGTACAGCAGCCCCGAGCTCGCCTTGTAGGAGCAGGTGATGCACTGGGCCCCCGAGTGCCTGGTGAGGCGACGCGGAAGCCGGTCAACACTGACCCCACCAGCCAGAGGGCAGGCGACACAAGGGGACCCTCCAACAGCACACGTCCGGACCCAGGGCCTCAGCTTTGAAGGCAGGCCCTGGCCGCCAACCGCCCCCCCCCCCCCATCCCACCCCGGCCGCACACTCACCCCTGGAAGTTGCCTGGAACGGTGATCTTGCGGTTCACCAGGGCTTTCATGACGCGGCTGACCATCTCGTAGAGGGACCCCGACATGTTCTTGGTCAGCCGCCCCTCAAAGCGCTTCTCCACCTCTTCCCTGCAATCAGAGGGGCAGTCACAACACCTGCCAAGGGCGGTCCCACCAGCCTCCCGGACCCCAGCAGTCTCTCCCAGTCCCCGGAAGGCACTCACTCATTCATGTTGAGAGTCAAAGAGATGTCCTCGTCCTTGGAGAAGAGGAGGATCAGGAAGTGGTAGCGGGTCTGGCCCTGCTTGATGGGGGGGTCCAGGCTGATCTGGTAAAAAGACGAGAAGAGGGTAAGCACCCACATGCTCCCCAGAAACCTGCTGTTCCACCAACACGGGACCCCGACCAGGGGCCAGGCCCCCTCCAATGGGCGCTGCTTACCACAAAGAACATCTGGCGCTGGTCCTTGTGGGGCAGCAAGAAGAGGCGGAGGACGGTGGTGTAGGGGATCTTGTAGTCAAAGGTCTTGCCGTGCAGGTGGAGAAAGGTGGGGTAGATGCGGATGTCGTACCGGCCTCGGGGAGTCAGGCACTGCAGCTCCCGGAAGATGCAGATGGCATCGCCGGTGGCCTGGATCACGTCGGCCTTGGACAGCACGTTCTGGGCAAAGGCCTGCGGAAAGCCCGCAGGTTAGGGGACGGCGAGCCTGGCTCAGGCAAGGCCTGCTCAGCACCGTCTGGCCCCAAAGCGTCCCCGGGGCGGGGCTCACCTCCACGGGGTCCACGCCGTCCTCCTGGGTGGGAGGCACGTAGAAGCGCACTTCCATGAGCGAGACCTCGGCATCGTCATTCTGGTGGAACTCCAGCGTCACCTCGTTCTTGCCCGTGGTGCACTGAGACACGTTGCTCAGGGGGATCTCAAAGACCGGCTGGTCGCCGATGTCGAACGAAAGCAGCTGCCCTGTAAGGAGGGGCGGGGTGAGGTGGAAGCCAGCCACAGCTCCTTCCTGGAAGCTGCGGGATCCCCGCCGCCGACCCCACCAGACTGTGAGCGCCCCAGGCTGTTGCTGCCGCTGCTGCCGAGTGCTCAAAGAGCACAAGCCGATCGCCGGCCAGAGACTGTGGCAAGCTCACCCCACCTCCGTCCCCAAACATGAGGCCACCCGGGACTCACCACCGAACTTCACCGTCCCCCAGTTCCAGCCCTTCACACACAGATCCTTCTCCATCAACTCAAGGCGATAGTGAGTTTTGAAGAAATCTGCGAGTTTCTCAAACTCCTGTGGGTGGGAAGGAGAATGAGCCCAGTAAGCCCATGTCCAGAAACAGACCTGGAAGTCCTGCGATGCCCTTTCTGGGAAACTGCCCCCACAGAAGACCTCCGTTGAGTCTCAGCAGGGCAGAGTCCACAAGGAATGAACCTCATGCTGGGCGAAAGGAGACCTTAGGAACTGACCTCCTAGTGACAGGCCCTCAGTGCCAATAGACTTTTAATTCCGCATCGATATCACTTTAAGTGAAAATCGAAATGAGGAAGGCCCGACTCAGAAGCAGCTCAATTTGGAATAGCAAAACTACAATGCCAAGACGCTCGCTGACCAGCGTGAGGGCGGCACGTGAAACCCACCATCGGATCAGAAGAGGGCATCTTTGGGAGCTGAGGCACAGAAGACACTTGACAGCTCGGTGGCCTGGATGGCCCCACTCCAGCAGTCGACACCAGGGCCCACAGCCACCACGTTAATTCCACCTCCATGTGAACCCCAGCACGACAGCTCCGCAGGCTTCTGTGAGCTTTCGTCTTTAGGGAAGCAGACTGCCAGGCCTCTTTATTGTAGCACTGCAGAGTTGGGCTCAAACCACCAACCTTTGGGCTAGTAGTTGAAAATGACATTTGGCCCTGCCCTCAAGCGCCCAGGAAGGCAATGTCGTGACTGTCTGACAAAGGGTTCCCTGGAGCTCTCTGAAGAGATCAGAAGCAAACCAGACAGCACAGCAAGAGGGGGCTTTACTGCAGCTCACCGACTCTCGGAAGCCATCGTACTTGTAGACATGGCCGTTCTTGGTGAGCAGTTTAAGGCCGTGGCCCAGGGCAACCCGGCGCCAGATGCCTTCGGTCAGCTCCCCGGCCTGGATGTTGTCCACTTTGCCCGTCTTGCTGTTCTTAAAGATGATGCCTTGGCGGCTTAACCTGAGTCGACCATCATTCTGTCGGAAAAGGAGGCAGAGGCAGGGGAGGTAATAGGCCGCAGTAGCACCCCAGTCTGCTGCCCGGGGGGCAGGCCAGGGATCGACGTAGGAGCAGCAGGTAGAGAGATGTGGGCCAGCCAGAAGCCAGGAATCTAAGCCTGGTCCTGGACTCCGAGGATCCTCACAGGTCTAGATTCCTATGACTGGAAGTCAGGAATAACGCATATTTAAGTTGCCTTGCTACTCCAAGATACGAGTGCTCTAGGAATGCCACTGAGCACAGCCCTTTACTAGGGCTGCACCAGGTGCATCTTGTGCGCCCACCTTTCACACTCCTGCACTCTGTGGCTCCAGCTGTTGTTCGTTACCTTCAACAAAGGCTTGTGTGGCCACTGTGAGTGCACATTATCACGTTTCGGTAATCCTCACAGCAGCTCAAACTTCCTCGTCACACTCGTGCACACCTCCTGTGGTTTAAGACCTCTCTGTGCACTGGGCAACGGCCAAAAAGAAGGCTGTGACTTGCTCTATTTTGATATCCACTTTTTTGCTGAGGTCTGTCTGACTGGGAATCAGCAGTATCTTCTTTTGGCGGAGCAGGAAACACCGTTACAGCAAGTTGTTAACACACGCGCACTCAACACTCTTTCCCTTCCCTCCATAACGCAAGCCCTTGTACACACACACACACACACACACACACACACACACACACAATTAAAGGCCAACGCTTCTCACCATGGAGCCTTTGACCTCCTGATAGACTTCGTTGAACTCCAGCGTCTCTGCCATGCTGACCTGGCCCTTGTGGAGCCCCAGGGTGCACAAAGAGGAACCGGAGACACAGGGAGCTGGGCCCCAACTCCTCCGCAGTCGTGCAGGTCCTCAGCGGATTAAGAATCTGAAGTGAAGTGCGGGGGGAGGGCAGACAATCGTAAAAGACAACACCTCGCGGGGGGCAGGCGGCCCCCCCGGCCGTGCCCGCCGTGCCCCCGGCCCTGCGGCGTCTGGTCCCTCCCGGGCGGGCTCTGCAAGTCGGCGGAGCAGCCCAACACCCCGTCCCCGTGCCCACCCCCGCTCGGGAGCTCCAGCGGGCGCCATGGCAACGAGCGGCGGGATCCCAGGGCCCGCTCGGGGGCCCGCACCTCGCACGCATCCCCACACGACTGAGGGTGCGGGGCTCCCCTTCCAGCGCTCCCACCGGAGCCCCGACCCACCGCTCTCCCCTTCGCCCCGCAAATGGAATCGCCCGCTTCCCGCGGATTCGAACGCGGAACGGACCATGGAGAGCGTCTCGCGGGGGAGCGGGGCCCGCGCCCTCCTGGGGCCACGAGGCCGACGACCACCCACCTCAAGCTGGCAGCCTCGCGAGGGCCCCGGCGCGGGCGGTGGGCGCGCTGGGGGACGAGGGGGGGGGGGGCGGGGCGGGGGGGAAAACGCAGGGGAACCTTTTCCCGCGTGCGCGGTCCCGCGTCCCGCCACCGGAAGCCGCGCACGGACCATAGAGAGTAGGGGCGGGCTAGAGGGGCGCCGGCTGCGTCCGCCGGCGAGGCTGGAGCCTAGAGCGCCCCTCCGGAGGAGGGGGGCGGGGCGGGGCGTGTGGGGAAGTTGGCGCGCCGGACGAGGGGGGCTGCGACAAGAAACGGGGAGCAGCGGGGCCTTTAGGGTGCCACGGACTCTGCTGCTCGGGGCACTGTTGGGCTCGCGTGGGAAGCCGTGAGGCTCGCCTCGTCATGGGACACGCCTTCCGCGTGTGTTCGCCGCGGGAGCGCCTGCCTCTCTCCTGCACAATGGGGGTTTCTGTGGAGTACAAAGGAGTCAGTGAGACAAGGAGAAAAATATTTAAAACTTGCGGAGAAAGTGACCCGTCCCACTGGCTGCCAAGAGAGTGCCGGTATGGGTGACAGCGTGACAATGTGTCGCGTGGGACTCGGCCCCTCTTTTAAATGAGTTCATTCACAGTGTGCACCCAGAAACCCCACGCCCGTAATCGCAGTTTAAAGAGCCCTGGTGCCACAGTGGGTTGAGTATGGGGCCACGAAGTCAGCGGTTCGAGCCCCCCAACCTCTCCTAAGGAGACAGATGAGGCTTTCCGCTCCCGTGTTGTACCGTAAAGATATGCCACCAATGTACGCCGTGGGACGATTCTACCCCGCGCTTGGCGGAGTGTTGGAAGTCAGTATCGAGCTAGGGGCAGTGGGTTCGATTGGGACTGGGAAAAGGCTGACAAACAGTAATACCGCGGTCAAGTGCTGGTGTCAGATTCACCTTGGAGCCAGAACTCATTTGGAACCATCAGTTTGTGGCTACCGAAGCCAAGCCCCACCTCCGATAGTCCCAAGGTGTACCTTGAAAAACCAAAGAAGACCAGACCCAGAAGAGACACCCGTCTGAGTCAGATGGAACCCAACCTCCTTTCACAGATGTGAAACCCGAGGTACGGAAAGCAGTTTCCTAAAATCTGCATGACTTGAAGATGAGAGTCCAGCCACCACCTTGTCCCGACCCAGTCATCATCACAGTGACTACTTGACAAGAGACGGCGTGACGAGGCCACAATAGTTTAATCCAAAATATCCAGACAATCTACTTGAAACCGCCTACTAACTCAGTCCTGGAGGAAGAGACTGAGGGAGAATGTGTCATTGGCCCCTGAATTAATGCCTTTACCCTCAGGCTTGTGGCTGTTCCAGCAAAATCTAAGCAAATTCCATCGCATCCAATCGTGTGTCATACCCTAGGATTCATTCAACACTTTTCTAGGCTAGTGAACCAAGTGGAAATCGCCCTAGACTTCCAGGAGCACGTAGCCTAATGCATGGCTTCAATAAGTAGACCATTGTTTTAAAAGGTGATAATTGACATAGATGACTCTTCACATCCCCACCCCATCCCCTCCAGGAGAATCTAAGCACCATGCAAGAGACCCCCACCTCTTGTTCCATGCTTTTGGATGCAGCTGGGGAAGGCCTGGGATCCTCTCAGGCATGAAGGGGCTCCTGAGCTGAGGGAGGCTGTGAGGTGGCTGGGGGATGGGACATTACCAGGGGCTTTAGAGAGGGCCTGAAGCAGCTGGTCTGACCCGCTTCAGCGAAAGAGGAGGGAACAGAGACGGTAGACGGCATGCAGATAAAACATGAGTCCCAGAGGGCCCTAGCCAGCTGCATCCCAAGCAATCAGGAGCCCAGGACTGGAGACCCAGCCCTGCCATGACATCACAGCAGAGTGGGGTGGAGACAAGCAAAAAGGGGGGGTCCTCCCACCCCGGCCCTAGACTCTTGGCAATCCACAGTGTCAGAGCAGAGAGAGCCTGGGCACTGGGCTTCAAGGAGTAGGCTCCTCCGGCCCGAACCCTCTCAGCAACCCCCCAGCCCCAGGCCTCTCTCCATCTCCCATCTCCCTACCCTGAGGTTGCCCCCGGGCCCCTTCCGGGTGACCCCTGAGGACTCCCGCAGCATGAACTGCCTCTCCGACTTCTTCACCTACGAGACCACGAAATCGGTGGTTGTGAAAAGCTGGACCATTGGCATCATCAACCGGGCTGTCCAGCTCCTGATCATCTCCTACTTCGTCGGGTGAGTGTGTGGCTCTTGGGGTCCTTGGTGGGAAGGACTGCCTGGAAGTCTTAGTCTGAAGCCCCTTGGAGCCGGGCGACGGGGGTGAGGGGGCTTCCTCTGTGGACCCACGTCCTAAGGCCTGGACACTTGTCACCTCCACCCAGGACCTGGTCTCCAGACGAGTTCTCGGCCCCCGTAAGTCATCCGCGGGCAGAGACAGCCTAGACACACTCTGAGGAGCAAAGTCGGAGGTCTCCCCGATGACCCACCCCTCTCCTCCCCTGCCCTCCCTCAGCCTGCCCTAAAGGAGCACATCTGCTCTCACATCTGCTCATTTGTGGAGGTCTTAAAAGATTAAAGAACCCAGGGCGGGGTGGGCGGAGGAAGGAGACCCTGCAGCAAGAGGGCTGGTGACAGGTCGATGAGGCCGGTGACGGGATGGAACAGAGGGCTCCCCTTGGGAAGGGTCCCTGATCTGGAGTAACTACCCCTTGGGGCGGGGGCGGGAGAACAGAGAGAAAAAGCAGGGGAAGAGAGATGCTGAAGAGATAGGTGGTTTTTCTACAAAGAGTGGAATCCCTCCCCAAGAATCTAGAAGAGCATCCAGTCCCTGCTTCTCCCTGGCTTGGCACCACGTTGTCCATCGGGGAGGTGGGAAGAGTCCTGCCACACTCTCCACCCACCCCCCACGCCCCCCCCCAAACGCACACACACAAAGGGCCAGGGAGCAAACAATGGCGGGGGTGGGGAGAGCAACACAGCTTCTGTCCTCTGATCTGTTCCACTCCCCAGTGGGCAGAGGGAACTTGGTGGCTTTCTTTCGTGTGTGTATATCTCTGTGTGTATCCGTGTGTGTGTATCTCTGTGTGTGTGTGAGTGTGTGTGTGTGTGTTTGCTGGTCTCCTGGAGACTCCTAGTTCCCTGAGACAATGGGTCTGTGGGTAGGAGACCACAACGAGCACCTAACTGGCATGAGTTAGTTTCTGCCCGCGAGTCAGAGGCGACTCCAGTGTACTCATGCCCTGCGATTGGTGTGTGAGCGGGCCTCCCTGCCCAAAAGGGATGCTGTCTGAGGGTGGGGGTGAGGGGAGTGGGGGCAATAGGCAGGCAGATGCTTATGAAGGGTTTCTGGGGCTCCGCATGCTTGTGAGAGCTGTGAGCTTGGGGTCTGCGCCTGCTGTGGGCAGCGCTGTCCGCCCCGTGCCTCTAGGAACGTTAAGAAAGGGGTTGCCGTGTAAGGCAGGCTGAAGTGAGTTCCAGATGTCCCTTTCAAGTGGGAGGTGGTAGGAGGCACGATGTTGGCGAACGTTCCAGGTCAACCCTTCCACGCCTGGCTCCCTGCTGACTCTTCCAGGTTGGTGTGTGTTCAGAACGTGGTGATGGTTTATCCTCAAGAGATGGTGTTTTGGGTCCCAGCTCCCACGGAAGCTGCCTCAGCACATTGTGGGACTGGGCTGGCTCTCCCGGCCTCAGGTGCGAGATGGATCGAGGATGGAGACAGGCGGCTACTGCACTGGGCCCCCTCCCACTTGTCTCGCCTGCATTACAAATCCCATCTCAGGCTGGAGCCCAGCCCGTGGGAGGGGGCCAGAGAGGCTCCTTGGCGTCTCTATACCCAACCCATCCATCTCCCTGCCTGACAGGTCCCCACAGAGCGGCTCCTCCCAATTGCATCAGTGCACGCCGATGCCCACCCACCCCCCTGTCTGCCAGAACCCCATCTCTGACCACAGGAGCCCCAGAACAGCTCAACTTCAGGAACCCATTGTCATTCATTTAGCAAAACACGCAGGCGGAACCTAGGACAGCCTGGTAGGCAAAGATAGCGCATCTTCATCCCTGTGACGGTGACAATGCCACGCAACTGATGAACACAAACCCAGATAATCTCCATGAACGGATGTCCAATTTCCACTGTGGCTCTGGATTTGCAGAGGGGGGCTGGGTAAGAGTTGGAGGAGGCCCGCTAATACAGAGGCATCTGTCCCGATCCGGGAACCCACGGAAAGCTTTCTGGAGGAGTGGCCTTTAAGCCAAGAGCTAAAGGGTGAGCAGGAAGATCCTGGTGGATGGAGGGAAAGAAGGAAGGTAGGAAGGAAGACTGTCTGAAGCAAAGAAAACTGTCTCCACGCAGGTGAAGAACCTGCAGAGTACATGGGAGGAAGAGAAGAAGGTTGTTACAGACGAAATGAAGGGGCAAAGTGGAAGGAGGTGTGAAATGGGGCGGGGAGCCCTGGGAGACTTCAAACACAAGATCTCTTGTGGATGAGAGGCAATTGATGTGATAAATGAGAGAGAGAGAGAGAGGCAGCATATTGACTATTGTGGAGGGAAGCTGGCTCCAGCCTTCTGGCTGTGGCAACAATGGGCTGGAGAGGGGGGGAAAGTGGATGTCGGACTCCCCAGGTGATGCGGACTCTGCACCATTAGCCCAAAGATTGGCAGTTCAAATCTAGCCAGTGGAGCCTTGGAAGGCAGTCTTCCCAAAGGTCCCAGCTTGAACCCTGCCTCTCCAGTTCTACTGTGCCCACATGGGGTCTCCATGAGTCAGGCAAACTCCTCAGCATGTAACGATGATGGAGATAGGGGTGGCTGCGGAGAAACCAGTGAGGAGGCGCAGCAGGTACAGAGGGAGCCGGTGACTCGGTCTGTAAATGGACTTTGAAAGGATTTGGACCTCCGTGACCCTAAAGCTAAGGAACCCGGGGGTCATGGTGGTTGCTTGTTGGGCTGCTAACCTCAAGGCTTGCTGTCTGAAGCCACCAGCCACTCCTCAGGAGAAAGACTGTCTACTTCCTTAGAAAGCGGTGGTGGTGGTGGTGTTGACGATAGTGGTGGTGGTGGTGGTGGTGGTGGTGCCATCGAG
The DNA here is from genome assembly GCA_004026705.1 of Nesogale talazaci. Classification (NCBI taxonomy): domain Eukaryota; kingdom Metazoa; phylum Chordata; class Mammalia; order Afrosoricida; family Tenrecidae; genus Nesogale; species Nesogale talazaci. The sequence continues at coordinate 26,883 of PVJH01004670.1, forward strand.
TCAGCTTCAACCCCTAGGGACCCTGTGCACAATAGGACGAAACACTGCACGGACCTCACAGTGGTTCCTCTGCCTCGGCCCATGGAGGCAGCCCTGTGGCCATGCATCCATCTCGTGGAAGACCTTCCCCGTTTTCACTGGCCCTCCACTTCACCAAGCATGATGCCCTTCTCCAGAGACGGGTCTCCTGACAAGGTGTCCAAAGCATGTAAGACGAAGTCTTGCCTCCGGCCTTACTTGTGCTACTACAGACAGGCTTGTCATTTTAGTCTGAAGCAAAGAAAACTGTCTCCACGCAGGTGAAGAACCTGCAGAGTCCATGGGAGGAAGAGAAGAAGGTTGTTACAGACGAAATGAAGGGTGGGAGGGGGCGCAGTTCAACCCTGTCCTACAGGGTGGCTTGGAGTCGGTGTCAGCTGGCATCAGTGAGGTCAGTTTGGTTTGGGATGGTAAATTAAGCCCATCTTGAATCTCTCCTATGGCATCCCTGCCCGGTAGACAAGATGTCCAGTTTACCTAGCTCAGGTGTAGCTGTCACCTCCCAGGTGGACTCAGCAACCTCGACCCCACCTCCAGGAATGCCCGCACACACTGCAGCGCTGCCTCTAGCCTGGGCTGCTTGTCTGTGACGGACCCTGCGTCAGCACTGGGTGCCTTTACCCAGCCCCGAGAAAGAAGCCAGGGCAGAGCCGGTGCTCCTGGTGCCTTTTCTGGGCCCCGGTGATCATCTCCAGTGTCCACTGTGGGCCGGGCCTCCCTCAGGGCAGCCCACCCCCTTTCTGGGCACCTGAGGGGGAGTAGGGGAGACTCCTGGGACTGGCCAGGTTGGTTTCTAGGTCTGTGGAGGAAACAGCCTCCCTGCAAGCCAGTGGGGAGGGCATTTCCCAGTCCTTCGACGCTCTAGTCGCCTGAAGAAAGACCATGATGGCGACCTCACAGACCAATTTCAGCCCTCTGCAGCTCACACCCCTGAGAGCCCCAGCTCACAAACGCACCCCGTTTGGTCATGAGGAACCCACAACCCTCGTTGACTCCAGCCTAGTGAGCCATTGAACTCAGCACACAACGGCTCCGCCGGATTCCCGAGACCCCCAGTGTCTGCGGCCGCAGACTGCCTCGACAGCCCCCTCGCCCACACCGGCCCCCGGCAGCTGCTGGGTTTGCTGTTAGCGCCCTACGCTTAACCCCCCGAGCTAGTAGGTCCTTGTCTTTGGCTCATAGCGCTCAGCCAACTTCTAGCTCTTAGGGAGAACTCCTACCCACCAAGCCGAGAGCGGGGGCGAAACACAAACCCAACCAAACTCCGCAGCTTCCAGAAGACAACTAACTGCCCCTAGATTCTCTTGTCTGCCGTCTCCTGGAGGGTGCAAATCATAAGAGTGGTCATCCGAACTGCCCAGCCCAGCCCAGTGGCGCTTCAGAAGAAAGGCCTGGCTGCCTGCATCCATCCATCAGGACCCCACCGCCACCGAGTGGGTGCCGACTCCCAGGCACCCTCTCTCGGGTTTCCCAGACGGCGAGGCTTCGTGGGAGCGGACAGCCCTGTGGAATAGGCAGCACCATGTGTCTGGTCCGAAGCCATGAATGAAGCAATGACCTTGGGCGCCTCCTACATCCCAGTCCCCATATCTGGGAAGTGGGGGGTAAGAATACCTTCTCTCGTGATGTTCTGGGGAGGGAGGTGACATGTATCACCTGGCCAGCCTGGGATGGGTGACTCACAGTTATGACTGCATGGATTCCCAACACGCCTCCCCCTCTCCCTCTGCCCAGCTGACACCTTCTCACCGGGTCCCTCTCCTCCCCAACCCTGCTGGCACCTATGCCTGACCTCCCCCTGACTCCAGAGGTGCCGGGACACGCCCGTTCCAGCCTCCTTCCTGCATGTCCCACCTTCCAAGGAGCCACCACCCGCCTTCCACACTATAAATAATAAACCAGGCCCACGAGAGGAAAGAAGCAGCCAGTGCCGCCGAGGAAATGCCAAGAATCCACGGCTGGGTCCTGCCCCATCTCCTTAGTCCTGGCCTCTGGAGACAAACCCAGTCGCTCGCTCCCTTCTGGAAAGGAAGCACTGCCTCTTAAGAGCAGCCTCCGTGACATCGGCCGGCCCCTCGGGGCCACTGACACTCTTCCGCTCGTTATTTAAGTTAGAGGGAGGATTCTGAGGCAGCTGCTTCTCCCCACTGAACTTGGAAGAGAGATGGGGAGGAAGAAGAGTTGGCTCACTGTCCTGAGTCCTTCCTCTGGAGAGTCCCCTCCACCGCATCTTCTCGCGGGTGATGGAGCCAAGCTGGCAGGGCAGGAGCCAGGAGCAGGGCAGGGGGGCAGTGGGAGCAGGCCAGTGTGCACCAGAGCTCAGCGGAGCAGGACCCTAAACGGGTTCGCGCCGGCTCAGTCGCGACGGGTGACGCTCACCTGGAACAGATCCAGATGATCTGGAACAGGAACCCTGAGCGGGAAGATGACAAGCGAAAGGCCAGGAAGGGTGTGAGTGATCCCCGCTGGAGCCTGAGAACCACCCGCGTCCGATTACCCAGGAAGCACAGACTGACGTACCAATCGATCAGGAACAATTCCACATTATCTTCCCCACCGCCAAGACTCTGCTTCCAGATAGGGCCCGTATCTCTCTCCCAAACCCCAGCACTTCCCAACAGAATCGCAGTCTCAGGAATGTCCTCACTGCCGGTCAGTCAGAAAGCACAAGTGAGCCCATGTTTGCCTTGCTGACTGGGTAGTCCACCCCGGAAAGTGACACACAATCAGAGTGTGCAGTGGGGGCATCTTTGAGCTGGGGCACCCTGGCCTCTGATTCACCCAGTCACAACAGGTACATTGTTTCCTACAATGGCGATGAGGTTCATTTTGTTCTCACTCCGATTAGCCTCCCCTTCGTCTCCAGGGTAAAACTTCAGGTCCATTCTGGTATCACCTCGCCCATCGCCCGTGATGCAACCAGGCTGAACAATTGGAACGCTGCTGCCCGGTTGTGGCCGTTCAGCACCATCGCATCGGTTCCGATCCATAGCAACCGGGTCCTGAGCCAGCCTCAGAATTGTTCTGATGTTTGAGCTCTTTACTGAATCCACTGCCTTCATGGAGTGCCTACTCGGGACCCACATGCCGGCCTTGGACTGACCTTGGACTGGGAGCACATCCCGCCATGCCTCTGTGTCCCCATTTGTAGCCCAAGGCTAATAACAGAAACTGCCTCCTCCGATATTCATTCTTCGAATTAGCACCAGCCTGGTGTCTTGGCCAGGTAATAACGATTCCCTGAACCAGCGTTTCCCAAAATGGATGTTCATGCCCATGGAATGATCCAGAGGGCCTGTCGAAGCAATGCCTACACTTTATCCTGGATGCTGGGCTATCCTACAAATGTTTTTAATTGCCAAGAGGCATGGTGTCTTTCTTACTTTATTTATCTATCTATCTATCTATCTCTTTGAAAGTCAGCCAAAGCAGCCTGCGAACCCGTGGTGTAAATTCTGCTTCTCATCCAAAAAGGATCCTGAGGTTTAAGGGTCTCAGGAAACTGGGCCCTTGGCCCAGCACTCAGAGATGCGTCTCTTCTGTGGCTACTCACACACTGCAGTCCCAAGAGGGCGAGATTCTCCCAGGCTCTGCCCCCGCCCCCCAGCTGGGAGTGGAGAGCAGTGTTTCTGGATCCCACAGCAGAGGGTCCAGAGCCAACAGTGAGCTTTTAGACAAGGTCCCCACTTTCTGTCACGGGTGACATTTCTGCACGAGACAGGCTAGCTCACGCCCCCTCCCCCTCCAAGAGAGAGGAGAGAGTAGTGAGGAGGGAAGGTGCTCGCCACTGCAGGCTCCCAGAGAGGTGCGGTGCTGGTAAGAGCCTTGTACACACGCGTGAATAACGCTTAATGGTGCATTAACCGAAAGGTTGCCTCCTATCCAGCAGCAACAATGAAGGAGGGAAGCCGTTAGGAGCCATTTGCCAACATGGGTTGTGGTTCCCCCCCCCCCCCGACTCCTTCCCAACTCCCCCCCCCCACACACACACTTCCCCCCCACTCAATAAGGCGGTCTGACTTCCAGGGAGGGGACACTGTCCACTGAAAACCGAGCAGGCGACCACTTGCAGACCAGCACAGTTTGCAGCCCACCTGCAAGAATTAACAACCAGATGAGGCAGTTTCTGATCTAACAAGCGGAAGCCATTCCCGCTTCCAACAGTCTGCCCTCCACCTCTGCTGGTTCTGCCCTGAGATGGGGTGCCCACTGCTTCTCGCAGCCGCCCATCCTGTGGACCAGAGCTCTAGGGCTCCACCTCCCTGAAAAAACCTTCCAGCAGTCCTCCCTGGCCTCGCCTCTGGGCACGCTCACCTTCACCACCCTGGGACACATACCACTGGCCCCCAGGAGTTCTCCCAGACAGGGATCCTTGATCAAAGATGGGTGGGGAAGGAGAGAGCTGGGCACAGGCCACAGAGGCAGGCATGGCGCATCGGGTTTCTGTGCTTGTTTATCTCCCACGTGGACAGGTCTCACGGGCGAGGTGGGGGGCTGGTGGGTGAGGTCTTCTGTGAAGCGGGGGCTAGAGCAGCATCGCGGGGACCCAGGTGGCTCAGTGGTTGGATCCGGGCCTACCTTGAGGGAGGCCCAGGTTCAACCCCCGGCCAGTGCGCCTCATGCAAGGAGCCCTGGTGGCACAACGGTGAAGCGCTCGAGAGTGAGGCAAAGGCTTGTCAGTTGGACCCCACCAGCCAGCAGCTCCTCGGGAGAAAAGACGGGAAGACACGGCCATCTCCCACACAGAGGACAGCCTGTGGACCCCACGGGCCATTCTACTCTCGAGTTTGACTAGCGGCGTCCCGTAAACGTGGCCGTGGCCGCCCTGCCCAACAGGTTTCAACGGAGCTTCCAGACTTGAGCCAGGCTAGGAAGAAAGTTCTGGAGAACCGCTTTGGAAAATCAGCCAGGGAAAAGGCTGCGGACTGCAGCAACCCGGACTCATCACCACAGGGATGGCACCGGACCAGGCTGCATCTTGCTCCACTGCGGGTGGGGCGATCACGAGCCCAATACACACACACACACACACACACACCACGCATGAGGAAGCCCACGTCTCCCTGGCTTATGCGATAATACAACTCTGCTGCTGGGGAGAAGTGGGAAGGAGGAGTGGAGGGAAGCAAGGAAGAAGGACACTTCATCACTCCACCCCAGGCCTCCACTGTGGCCAACTGTGGGGCGGCGTCAGTACAGGTAAATAGCCACTGGGTGGCAGCACAGGCCACGGAATAATAAAGACGCTGGTTTGAGGGACTTCCTGGCCAACCCAACTCTGGCTGTGCAGGCGTCCTGCCCCTTCCTCCTCCAGCGTCAGCTGCTGCTTGAAGGGGCAAAGATGGCCAACCCCCTGGATCCCAGGTGCCATCACGGACTCAGCACATGCTCACTGGACTCCCACAGACTTCGTGCCAGGCACTCAGGGTCTACCCTGAACACATCCTGGGAGGCATAGAGAGGTCTAGGTTCCCCTGCTGGGGGCCTGCAGGGAGAGGGCTTTCTCCACAGGGGAAATCCGTTCACCATCTGCTCCCAGCAACAGCCCCACTCCACATCCAGGTACTTGTCCTGAATGGATTCCAATCCCGGCAAGCCAGGTAAAACTTGCCTCCCTGTGGGTTGCAAGAGCTGAATGGAAGGAAGGAGACCTCCAGGCCTTTCTTCCGTGGCACCTCCAGGTAGACTAAAGCCCTCAGCCTTGTTGTTCCTCACCAAGGGCACGAACTCTGCAGCCCTGAGTGCTCGAAGCCTTTACCAAGTCCACTGCGGGCAGCCCTTAAGTACAGAGTAGAACTGCCCCTCTGGGCTTCTGAGATGGCAAGTCCCTCTGAAAGACCGGTGGGTTCGATTTTATGGTTAGCAGTCCACCACCACCACCTCCACCCCCCACCCCCCACCCCCACCGAACTCAGCACCGGCAGGGCCCCTCGTGAAGAGAACGGTCCTAAAAAAGCCCTCCACTGGCAGAGTCCATTCTGACACAGGGTGACCCGACAGGACAGACTGAGCCACCCTTGTAGGTCACAGAGGCTGCCAAGCTTCATGGGGGCACACAGTCCCCGCTTTCCCCTACAGAGCTTCTCCGGTAGGCCAGACCACCCCCTGGGAGGCTCGCGGTGGTCTGCCCTGCCTTTGATCGCAATGCAAAGGACCCACCTAAGAGCGGCGCTGTCATCTCCGGGCTGATGGCCCTATCCTGCCGCTCCAGGACTGCGAGGGAATTCAGACTGCCAGCAGAGGAGCCTCCCAACACACACGCCACCCTGGCGTGGCCGCTGGCTCACAGCCACCCCATGGGGCAAGCGGGGACTGCACCTGCAAGGTGCCAAACTGTAACTCCACCCAAGCGGAAGCCAAAGCAGCTGGCCGTCTCCAGCTGCTGACCCCGCAGTTAGCAGCCGTCTGGGTCGCCGCCTCGCCACCAGGGCCCCCTCTGGAGGTTAGTTGTGGAGTGCCCGGCGCCCTGGGCTGCTGGTCCCAAGGTCAGCTGCCCTGCGGAAGAAGGGGAGGCTTCCTGCCCAGCTCAGAGTGGACAACCTCACACGCACGGGGGCAGCGCTGCTCTGTCCTGTCGGGCCCCTACGCGGCAAGGTTGACTCAGTGGCAGGGAACTTGTTTTGTTCTCAGTCACACGCAAACAGAGGGTGCCCCCAGACACTGCTAACTCTGTGGTGTGATCACTCCAGGGGCAGCGCTGACTGGTGGCACAAGCAGAACTGCCAGGCAAGTGCCAGCCTATGTGGGGGGTCAGGCGCCTCTAACAGGGTCTTCCCCCAGAGGGCATCCCTGAGGGCACCCAGGCCGTCCTGCTGGACAGCCTGACTGAGGGGTCGGTGGACTCTCTCCCTGTCTCTGCGCCCCTCCTGCCCCGCCATCCCAGGTGGGTTTTCTTGCACGAGAAGGCGTACCAGGTGCGGGACACGGCCATCGAGTCTTCCGTGGTGACCAAGGTGAAAGGCTTTGGACGCTATGCCAACCGAATCATGGACGTGTCCGATTATGTGACCCCACCCCAGGTACGCTGTCCCCACACCCGCCAAGGGGCAGGGTGGGGTCCTGACGCAAGGCAGCCAGGAGGGGAAAGAAAGGGTGCCCACGCCGGATGATCCCAAGAAGGAGCCCCACCCTGTCCCAAGCATCCAGGAAATGGCAGGGTACCTGCCCCCTGACACCTTCCTCAGGTGCTCCAGGGATCCCTGCATGTGCGCGCGTGCGGTCGCGCGCACACGCATGCACACGGACTGACAACGGCCCTGCAGTGAATAGACGAGTGGGATTTGGGCCCTGGCCCCGCCCCCAGCCCCCTGGGTTTCCCTCCGCAGAGCAGGGGTGCTCCGAGTGCCCGCCTCCCTGATGGGATCTGGTGCTTTTCCTCTCCCCTCGCCTTCCTCCAGGGCACCTCGGTCTTCGTCATCATCACCAAGTTGATAGTCACGGAGAACCAGGTCCAAGGCCTCTGCCCCGAGGTGAGGGCCAGGGAGCGGGCCCAGGAGATGGAGGGCGGGTGGGGGCGGTGCCAGGGCTGAGACAGGCTCTATGCTCCCGGGCCTGCTGCTTGTGAGGGTGTCGCCCACCCCTCACCCAGTCATCTGTGCCCCGTCACCCACCTGCCACACACCTCTCTGTGCGTCCGCAGAGCGAGGACAAGTTCCGCTGCGACTCGGACAGTCAGTGCCGGCCTGAGCGCTTTGCGAGTGGGGGTGAGTGTGGCCCTTCCCCCACCCCCCCTTGGAGGGCCTGAACCCGGAGTGTTAGAGGGAGCTGAGGCTCTGGGGGTACCACTCCTCTGACTGGCAGAGGATAAAGAATTCACCTGCTCTGTGTGTAGTCCTGGGCATGTGTGGATGCCCTCTGGGCACCAAGCCCAGAGTGTCCAGTGTCCAGTCCAGGGTGGAGGTGACCAGCAAGGGCCATGAGGTGCTGCCATTGAGGCACGAAAAGGGGAGAACCAGAAAGGAGGGTTTTCACTGGGTGGCCCAGTCCGCTTCCCAAAGCAGAGAAGCTGGTCTGGGCCCTGAGGTGGGGGTGGGATCTGCAGTGGCCAGAGATCTGGATAGAAGGCTCAGAAGCAAAGAGCATGGGCTGGGGGGGAGGGGCGGTGATAGGGGTGGTGCAGGGGCTTGTAGTTTGTTAGAGGTGGGAGCTTGCGAGGAACTGGGTGAGAGAGCACCCTCTGCAGGATGAAAGGGTTGCAGGTCGGCTCCCCCCACCCCCACCCTCAATCCTGGCCTGTGCCTCCCTCCTCCTGCCTGCAGGTCCCTGGGTGGGGTGGGGTGGGGTGGGAGTGGGAGTGGTGCTGTGTGGTGGCCGGGTGACTGGTGGCTGTCTCAGGAGTAGATGGAGAGCGGGTGATGGGGAGGGGGCCAGGAAGAAGTGGCAACATGGCGCTGTCTCCACCCTCCCAGGGATCCTCACTGGCCGCTGTGTGAACTACAGCTCTGCAATGCGCACCTGTGAGATCCAGGGCTGGTGTCCCACGGAGGTGGACACGGTGGAAATGTAAGGACCAGAGAGGACCCACCCTGCACCCCCTCGCCAGGGCGGGGGACCTGCAGGGGCTCTGAGGGGGTTGGGGAAGGGGCTCCAGGCATTGTCCCCCCATCCCTCCCCCTCCACCCCCTGCCCCCTCTCGTCCTCAGTTGGGGCTCTCAGAGGCCCATCTCTCCTGGGCGAGGCTGTGGTTGGTCACCCTGGGGAGACTTCCTCCAGGAATGGAGACTCTGCTCCAACCACTCCCTGCCTCCCTCCTCACGGTCCCCAGGAGCTCACGCCTCTGCTCTCACCCCCAGGCCGGTCATGATGGAAGCCGAGAACTTCACAATTTTCATCAAGAACAGCATCCGCTTCCCCCTCTTCAACTTTGAGAAGTGAGTCCTCGCTTCCTCACTGAAGCCAAGGGACAGCACCCCGACCTCCTTGTTCCTCAGAAGAGGGCCCTCCCCTCCCCCAGGGGCCCCGCCCCCTCTGTACCCACCCCACCCCTGGCCACCCTGGCCCCCAGGAGGTGTCAGAGCCATCTTCTCTGCCAGCTGCCCTGACTTTGGACCCAAACTTGGGGACAGCTTACACCTGAGCCTGAGCCCCAGGCCGCCCCCAGAGGCCCCTCCACGGACTCTCCGCTCCCTTGGGGACTCAGTCACTCAGCGCCAGCTGGGTGCAGCCACAGTGCTGGGCACGGACGGGTGGAGGGCGGGTGGGAAACTCCATGGCCTGCAGCCCCTGGTCTAGGAGCTGGAGTTTAGGTGTGGGCACAGATTACTTTCGTGTGGTATAGAGGGTGACAATGCCCTGTTTGGGCATGTGGGAATCCTGATTTAAAAAAAAAAAAAAAAAACCAACCTGCTGAGGCAACACGTGAGTCTGTCTGGGCTGCCTTCCCCTTGGCACTCCCCAGGCGATGCATGAGGTCAGCGTCAAGACCAACCCAAAGGTTGCAGGTTCAAAGCTAACCAAGGGTGGTGCAGAAGTCAGGCCTTAAGGACTTCACCAAGAGTATGGATTCCATAAAGGTTACAGCCCAGAAGAACTTACAGGGCTGCTTTACTCTGTCCCGTGGGGTGACCATGGGTCAGAACCGGCTCCTGGTAACAAGGTTGCATGGCTTTTGTTGAGGAGGGGAGGGGACTGAGTGGGCCACTAAGTGCAAGGTGAGTGGTCGACCCCAGCTCGGGGTGCCTTGGGAGGAGGCTTGGTGATCTGCGTTCACCCCGGTGCCCTGTGGCACCCGGCTGCCCTGCCCACACACGAGGTCATCATGGGCTGCATGTGTGCGTGTGTGTGTGTGTGTGTGTGTGTGTGTGTGTTGGGTTTGTGTTAGGTTTGGGTTCGGCACTAACCCCGGGCCTCTCTCCCCAGAGGAAACCTCCTTCCCAACCTGACCGCTGCTGATTTGAAGACGTGCCGCTTCCACCCTGACAAGGCGCCTTTCTGCCCCATCTTGCGGGTGGGGGATGTGGTCAAGTTTGCAGGGCAGGATTTTGCCAAACTGGCCAGCACGGTGAGGACACGGGGTGCAGCCTTGTCCGGGACATTTGGGGCAGGAAGACGGGATTCCCAGGAAGAGGGGGGGGGGGGTGCAGTGAAGCAGCACCACCTGGTGGGACCATCCCATGGCGGCAACTGGTTTTGTGCCTGAATTCTGTCTACCTGCTCCCATAAAGACTTACAGCCCCCAAACCAGAGAAACCGTTCGACTCTGTCCTATGGGGTCACCCTCGGCTCTGTTTCTGTAGGGTCACGATGGGTCTGAACAGGTTCAGTGGCAGTGAGTCTATCTCTGTCCTGGGTGATCTTGCTTCCCCCAGCCCCTCCCCCACCCAAGCCTCAGTTTCCACCCCCCCACTCCCCACCCCGCCCTTCCCCTGTATACTGCACCATTCACCTGTGAGAAGCCCCGGGGGGCGGGACAAGTGGGTCTCTGGCCACTCTCCTGCATAGCATGCACCTGTGGGCTCTCACGCCAACGCCCGGACTTCTTCACCTAGCAACACGAGACAGGTCACGTGTTTTCTCCCCACTGAGAAAAGGGAGAGAAACGGCAAGTCGGGCCCCGCCCGCACCCCAGACCCCTGCTGGTGGGGGCTGTAGGTGCGAACTCTGCGGGAGAGCTCACCTCCGCTACCGTCTCCAGGGCGGAGTCCTGGGCATCAAGATCGGCTGGGTGTGCGACTTGGACAAGACCTGGGACCAGTGCATCCCCAAGTACACCTTCACCCGACTCGATGGCGTTTCTCAGAAGAGCAGCCTCTCCCCAGGCTACAACTTCAGGTAAGCTCCCCCGCACCCTGGGACAGCCAGATTCCAAGCAAGGGCTCGTAGCTCAGCCAGCCGCGCGAGGAGGGAAGGAGAGGCGCCATGGTCCCCATCATCAGGTGTGTGCTATCTGATGGGAAGTCAGCTCAGGTGGCCAGGGTCTCCTGAGACGTTGGGGGGCTGTGATTCTGGATCCCCATGGTCAGACCTGGCCCCGAAGCTGTCACGTGCCCATCACTCTCAGATGGCCCCGTTCCCTGTCCCGTGCCAGGATTGCGTGCGAATTCTCACTCCACAAAGTCAGTGCAATAAGGGATGCTATTTTACAAAGTGGGGACTTCGCATTTCTGTCTATAACCAGAGTCCGAGCGGCACGGTGGTTAAAAGGCCTGGCAGTGGGAAGCTACTCCCCCAAAGATGGACAGTCTCGGGAGCCCCCTCCTTCTTACAGGCTTGCTAGGCATCTGAATCAAATCGCTGCCCGTGAGTGTACCGCTCAAGGCTCAACAACGGCTGTCCTTGAGTGGGTTCCAGCTCACGACGTGTGAGAGTTAGAGTAGAATGTGCTCTGTGGGGTTTTGTTTGGGGGGTAGGGGCATCACTGCTCTCTGGTGGGAGGCCTAGCCTTGCTCCTGGAGAGCTGCTGCTGGATTTGAACCGCCAACCCAGTGGGCTGCCGTCCCGCGCACAACCACTGAGACACCGGGGCTCGGCCCCACTCTGTAGGGTTTCCAGTGACTGCTTTTCCAAAGGAGATCACCAGGCCCTTCTTCTAGGGCAGCCCTGGTTTGACTCAAAGGCCAGTCAATCTTTCAGTAAGCAGCAGAATGTGTTAGCTGTTGGTCCCACCCCGAGACGCCCATACAGTGGGATAGTTTCATTGTTATTCTACCTCTCACTGCCGTCAAGTGGACAGAGACTCATAGGGACCCTATAAGATAGAGTGAAACTGCTCCTGAGAGGTTCTGAGACTGTAACTGTTTGGGTGTTTTTTTCACACGTGTGTGTTTGTATGTGTGAAAGGAATTTAGAGAGAGAGAGTAATTGTACATTACAAAACATCCCAGTCTAGTACAGTTCAAGTCCATAAGTCCCATCTTAGCCCACATGTCCAATACCAATTTATAAAGTCCTCTTCCAACTCACGAAACACATGCAAAGATGCCAAATGCAGGAGGAGCACAGGCCGGTGGGTGGAAAGTCTTGTGGATCCAGTGGTGTTCTAAGCATCTCAGTGCTGGCAGGGTCTCCACGTAGCTCCGCCAGTTCAGGGCACTAGCCTAGCTTCATGTGCCTTATCAGCTGCCATGTGTCCCAGGGAATGAGCCTGTGCCCCACCTCCAGCTGGCTATTCATCTCTTTAGTGCCTCCCAATGAGGTCAGCAAACAGCGACCTGATGGACAGGCTAAACTCCACCCCTTCACTCTTAAGTCTCAAATTGACAACGATGGTGTAACGACCATCCTGTAATGACTGACTGTCTTGGACTCCCACAGAGGCAGGGCTGCCCTGTCCTATCAGGTCACTCTGAGGCAGAGTGGACTTGATGACAGTGAGTAAAAGGGCAGGGTGCAGACAGGCGCAGAAGGCCCTCGGAGCGGTCCTTTCTGGGGACCAACCTGCTTGGCTCCCCTGCCCCCCAGCACTTTATTGTCTGCCTCATTCTACTAGAGAATGTATTCTTCCCTATTTACTAACAGGAATGACCCCAGGCTCTCTCACCCTGATCGGACTGCTCGGCCTCTGCCCCGGCCCTCCTGGCACTGGTTTGTGTGTGGGCCCTTGACACTTCCTGAATTAGGGTTCGAGTTTGTTGCTGTTTGAGACTCTGCTTATAGGAGTAGAACACCCGTCTTTCTCCCTTGGAGCAGCTGGTGGTTTCAAATTGCTGGCCTAAGGAACAGCAGCCCAACGCAGCACCACCAGGCCCCCGGGAGCTCCTCTTGTTAGCTTAAGAATTGATGAACCTGTGCACGAAAGGCGCCTGCTGTCTGTTTTGCTTCTCTTTCCCTTAATGGCATGGCTATGATGAACTACTCAACATTACACACTGTGAAATAGACACCGGCAGGGCTGTAGGAGAGTGGAGTGCATGTAAGAGTGTATTTGCCTACCGCCTTCGAAGAATTTCTCCTCAGCTGTCCTTTGTCCCATGGCCCCATCGTGGTGGTGATGTCTGACCACAGAATGAGGTCCAATAACTCACCTCCCCAGGCCACCTCTCCTCCATCTTTATGGGCACCTTTCAAAAAGAGTGGCCCACCCCATTCAGCCTTACGTTTCATCATTCAAGATGTCTGTGCATGCTCTCTGGAGAGAAGAAGGTTTAAAAATCGAAAATGCTTTCATAGTCAACTCCAAACTTAAAAAAAAAAAAAAAAAAAAAAGCAAAACCCATAGGAAACAACACATATTTTAAAGTAGGTTAAAAATACTGTTTGGCTCCCTGGCAGAAATCGGCATGTTTATTCAGTCGGTGGATCATGCTGAAATCAATACAAAGGATAGTCGTATGGCAGCTTAAAATAGGAGCAGGTTAATAGAAGTCTCATGATCCAAAAGGTAAATCTTCACCTTCCTAGCGCCGCTCAGACCACTGGCCATTCTTCAGTCCTCCAGAGAACTCATGTGGCAGCAAAGTGTTTGAAGAAAATCGCCCATCCCAGGCCCCACCCCTCAATGATTGCTGTCATACCGTTTTCGCACAAAGTCTCTCATGTCAAGGAACTGGTTGGGATGTTTTATCTCCACTGTAGAGTGCTGTGGCTGCCCCCCCCCCCCCAGACTCAGCAGGTGAGAAGACAGACCTGCTCCAAAAAAAGCCATGGCTTGTCCATGGGAAATAATACAGACAGAAATAGTACAGACAGACACCCGCCCCCACCCCCGCAACCAGGGTAATTTGCTGAAAGGCCAGGACCCTTTTAAGTCCCTCAGTCAAGACCCCCAGACCAATGTCTGAAGCGACTTGGTCCATAGGAATTAACAGTGCTTCCCAGAGCTCAAGGAGTCATGCTGGTCTGGAGGAATAGCTGAGGTCCGCCGCAATGCAGGCTGGGGCAGTAGTAGCTGGGGGGGGGGGGGGCAGGGTTTTTGTCTTCCATCTGGGAAACCTAGGTTCAAGTCCCCACCAAAGCAGCTCAAGTGGAAACCACCCTCCCCCCCAAACCCAACCAGTCTGCCAGTAGAAGCTTTCTCGCTGGGGAGTCCCCGTGAGTCGAATAGATTCAATGGCAGTGAATTTTTATTTATTTATTTTTGGATGATAGTAAACAGGTTTCAGTTATGTCTCTGCATTGAGGTGGACTAGGAAGGAAGGCCTGGTGATCTGCTTTTGAAAAGCAACGAATGAAAAACCTCTGGATCACAACAGTCTAACATGCGATCGGTCCTGGAGATGACACGGGACTTCATTTCATTGTGCAGCAAACGACAATGACAAGCAGAGGACACTGTCCACTCACCTCTGCTCAACACCCTGATCCACGCTAAGTTCAGAGTCCCTGGCAAGGAGGCTACCTTCAGCTAGAGAAAAAGTCTCCCAAAGCTGCCTCGGCCACAGGGTGGGCTCCGTGATTCCACCTCACCTGTGCTGCCCTCTGGAAGCCCACAGAGAAACAGCACCTGCTACTCAGGGTTGGGGACAGTCTATGGGCAGAACTCTTCGTGCACCCTGTCCCGTGTGTGTTCTACACCCACCCGAGAGGCAGGCACTCCCAGCTGCCCACTTCACAGATGCGAAAACTGAGGCTTCCCAAATGAAATGGGGTTTCCATGGTCACCTGGTGAATAAGCGTGGGAGCCTGGGTGCACACACCTGTGCTTGCATGATCTCCACCCCACGTTGGAAGGTGAAGTCGAGTCATGTGTATTGACCCTCAGGGAACACACACACACACACACACACACACACACACACACCCCTACACAGTCGATGCTCTCGCTCCCATTTAAACAACAAGGGCGCTGAGGTCCAGGGAGGCACAATGGTGAGCATATGCTGTCTGACGCACCCGAGGAGCCTTGGTGGTTACGCGTCCAGCTGGGAGCCACAGGGTCAGCAGTTTGAGGCCAGCAGCCTTTCCTTGGGAGAGAGCTATGACTTTCTGCCCCTGTGAAGAGTGACGGCCTGAGAACCTCCCAGCGGTGGTTCCGCCCTGTCCATGCACCTATGTATCAGGTTGCTGTGAGTCTGCACCGACTCGGTGGCAGTGAGTTTGGAGTTGGGTTTGGAGGCCAAATAGCAAGCCCGTTGCTTTTGTTTTTTTGGGGAGGCTTCCAGACAGACCCACTTGCTTCTCCCTTTCCAGTGGAGCCCCCATGTTTCCGGCCCCGTGACTGCTGTTGTACACTGGAGGGAAAGGAATGTGCCAGCCAGGATTCAGCCATGCTTTAATCTGTAAATCCAGGCATCCAGAGGCAGCTAGAGATTTGCGTTTCCAACACTAATTACCCTGCAGCTCCCCTCCAAGTGCCCCCAAGCTTTTTGACAGTTCCTCGTCGTAGTCTGCAGACACAGAGAGCTGATGGCTATTCCAGATCCCTCAGAGACTCCTGGACCAGAACAGTCGTCCTGCAGACCTCCAAAGGGGGAAGTGGTTTGCCTAAGGTCCTTGTTGTAGGTTAGAGTGCCCTTAGAGGTCATTCCTTCCTGCCCTCTGGCCTGGCCTCGTTCACTAGAGGCCTCCTGATATCAGGAAGGTGACCGCTTACCAAGCCAAAGAGAACGTATCTGTTCAACTCCACCCAGGTCCCTGGCAGTGCTCATCTAAATTAGTCATCCTGTGTGATCTTCCACACCTGGAATTTGGCAGGAAGATTTTATTTTTACTTGGCGTGTTCTGCCCGGCCGGAGACTCCCTTCCCCTCACAAGCAACAACAGGAACAATAACAGAAGTAACTAGTGATGGAAATAACAAACCAACCCTTGGGCCCTCGAGTGGACTCTGCCCGGAGCAGCCCTGCAGGGTTTCCGAGACTGACCGCAGGAGTGGCTGGTGAGTCAGAACCACCGACTTCGCCATTAGCAGCCCAGTGCCCGACCCACCGTGCCAGCAAGACCCCATGGCCACGTCAGCGCGGTGTCCTTGTGCAGCACCTCTCCAAGCCCTTGGGAAGTGTGGTGGTTAGGGAGGCCTGGAGTGGTGGTGGACAAGGTGCCCCTAAGGTCCGTGTATTCTGGCTCCTCACGACGGGTCAGAGTCCAGCTGCCCCTGGGGTTTCTGTGGCTGGAAACCTGGAAGGAAGCAGATTGGTCCTTTCTCCAGCAGAGTGGTGGGTGGGTCCCAACGGCCGACACTGCTTAACACGCCGCACTACCAGGGTTCTACCCACCAGAGGTCTCAGTTGTACAACCAAGCCATGACACAGGTGCCAAGTCCGCGGCACCCAGTAAAAGGGGCTCCCAGCAGCAGAAGGCAGCGTCTACAGCTTAGATGCCGGGGCTTCTGGCCCTGTCGGAGGGGTTCCAGCCTGAGACAGACTGCGTTCTCCGAAACAAGACTCCAGCAGATAGAGCCCTGCAGCTCCCTGCTCCGTGCTGACAGTAGGGGGAGACAGAGAGAAAGAGAGAGAGAGAGAGAGAGAGAGAGAGAGAGAGAGAGAGAGAGAGAGAGTGTGTGTGTGTGTGTGTGTGTGTGTGTGTGGTGTGAGGTGTGTGAGAGATGTGAATGAGTGTGTGAGCCTGTGAGTTGGAAAGCGTGTGTGTGTGTTGCAGGTCATCGGTGAGTGGTGTGGTGTGAACATCTGAGTGTGAACATGTTTGTGAGTGAGTACGGGTGAGTGTCTGTGTGATCGTGTGTGAGTGTACAGTCAGAAATGGTGCCATAACAGATTAAAAATACCTCCTCCGTCAGGGTCCCAGGAGGGAACAGATGGCGTATTCAAATTGGGTGATTTGAGGAGAGATGACTGAAGGGACTGCTTCAGAGTGAATGAGCCCCGGTGACGGGAGTAGGGGGTTACTCACTACATGTTGGGCTGCCAACCTCGAGGTGGGCGGTTCAAATCCAGCAGCCCCTCCAAAGGAGAATGATGAGACTTTCTGCCTCATGAAACATTTCCCCAATCTCAGTGCTCTCGAGTCAGTGCGGACTCACGGCCACCCCACAGGGCAGAGTCCAATTGCCCCTGGGAGTTCCTGAGTCTGTAACTCTTTCTAGGAAGAGAAAACCCCATCTCTCTCCGGCACACAGCCAGGGGCTTCAAACAGCTGACTTGGCAGTTAGCAGCCTAACCTGCATAACCCGTGGTGCCAGTAGGGCCTATGTTAGTCCAGTAGACTAGAGAAACAAATTCATAACACGCATATGGATCTAGGGGAAAGGTTTATATGCAAGAGGAATGGAATATTGAGGAAGCATCCCAACCCTGTCCAGCCCAAGGTCATAAGTCTGATATTAGTCCATATGTCTGATACCAATCTATAAAGTCTCCTCCTGAACTCATGAAGCACGTACAATGACACCAGGACAATCACAGGCCAGTGGGTGCAGTCTTGTGTATCCAGTGGCAGTAGAAGCATCCTGGAACTGGCAGGGGTCTCCCCATGGCACCTTGTTTTCAGGGTTCAGGATTCACAGCAGTATCTATTGGCGGTAGAAGCAGTTCAGTGCTGGTAGGAATCTCCCTGTGGCCTCCCAGGCATCTCAGCACTGGCAGCAGTCTCCACATGGCTTCTCTAGCCCCAGAGGTTTGGTTTCATCAGGGTAAGCGCATGGGGCTTCTCCTCTGGCTCCTCCAGGAATCAGGATCTATCAGCATGCTGTCATCTCGTCTTGTCAGTAGTTCATCTCCAAGGAACTGAGTCAAGTCTCTTTCCTCCAATTGGGAAAATACCACAAGACTTCCCAGAATTCTCAGGAGAAAGCCATGCCCTCACAGAGGCCTCATTGGTCATCTCCAGATTGACAGGCCAGACTCTACCCCTACACGCCCAGTGCTGAAATTGACACAGGTCGGTGACTGCCACAAGGTCCTTGGCTGCTGAGTCCTTTGTGACTCCTGGCAATCCAGTCACAGCGAGTAGGACGGCCCCGGGGGCTTCCCCGGCTGTCGGTCTTCGTTGTTGTTATAGGGGCCATCAGGCCGGCCCTGGTTGATAGCATCCCTGTCCATGGCGCCCACAGAAGGAAACGCTACCCGTTCATGTGCCATTGAACAATTGCTCTCCCGTTTGATCCACTGCGCCACTTCCTCTTTGTAGCCTTCCCCACTGCTTCACCAAGCACGTGACCCTTCTCCTGGGCCTAGCCTCCCCTGATAACATTTTCAAAGTGCGTGAGACGCCGTCTTGCCATCCTTGCTTCTAAGGAGCATTCTGTCCGTGCTTCCTCCAAGACAGGCTGTCTGTTCTTTGGGCAGTCCGTGGGACTTTCCATGTTCTTTGCCAGCACCCTCATTCAAATGTGTCCATAGTTCTTCTGCACGGGGGCAGGAAGGGTCATTGTACTCCCCCTGGAGAGGCTGGTGACTTCCAACATTACCTTGTGGCTGGCTGCCCGACGCCCCCAGCTCTGGAGAATTACAGCCTGGAAACCCGATGGGGCAGTTCCACTCCTACCCTCTAGGGGTGCCGTGAGCCAGGATCAACTGAGGAGCGCGTGAACCCGAACCAAACGCGGCCAGCCGCTCACTTCCCACACACAGCGGCCCCTCAGAAGAAAGCCGAACGACCCCTTAGAGTTCCCAAGACTAGAAGTCTTTACCACAGAGTCTAATCCTTATCCCTCGGAGCAGTTGGTGGATTGAACTGTTCATTTTGGGTCTAGCAACCCAAAGCGTGCCCCACGGCCCCAGCAGGGGCCCGTGCCAGCCCGTCAAATCAAAGAACTCTCTGCCATCGAGTCTCATCAAAGTCTGTCTCATACTCTGAAGTCAGAGTAGGAAAGCAGGAAACCTCCTCTTCTTCCACTGCCAGCTCCCCCAAAACAAACAAGCAAGCGTACAGCCAAGCTCCCTGCCCGGAGCAGATTGAGAACCGTAGTGACCCCATAGGACAGAGAACCCTGGCCCTGTGGGTTTCCAAGATTATAAATCTTTCTGGGATTCCAAAGCCTTGTCCCCCTCCCATGAAGTAGCTGGTGGATTTGAACTGCTGACCTTGAAGTTAGCAGCCCAAGACATAACCCACTTGGCCTAGATGACACAGTCTGTTAAAGACAAATCAGGATTCAACTCCCAGAACTTGGTCCATCCCCATCGCTCCCAGAGCACCTTCCAGCATCACGTTGCTGCTTGCGAGAGAAGAAAAGGGGTGGAGGTGGGGGAAGTCGTGGTCAGAGCAATACCGGGTAGCAGGTACTGAAGAGAAGGGAGGGAAGCAGTATAGTGCCCCGAGTCTCCGAGAGTCTCCAGCAGGCACAGCTTCGCATCGCGGCTGGTTTGGGTCGCTTCTCCTGGTGTCTGAGACAAAAAAAAAAAAAACAACAACACCTGGGCAGCTGCTAGAAAGTCCTTGTGCTGGAGGTGTCTCCCGTGATGGCTGGTGCTGGCAACGTACCCACTGCAACAGCTCACTCGAAGCCAGGGAGATTGGCGCTGGTCCTGCCTCCAGGCAAAGCTTCTGCAGATCAGCAAGATCCAAGGCCAAGCGCCGGAGCCCAAGTGCTTTGATCGTTCTTCCTGCAATCTGGATTTTCTCTCCTTCCAAAAGCCTTCCGAGATGTGTTTTCATAAGCAACCATTCCCACACGCTCAAGAACTCCGGTAGAAAGTCTTCTCCCGTGAGGCGCATTGGCTCGACTCTTCCCCGACCCACCCCTCCTCTGCACCTGCTGTAGAAACCGAGAATAGGGTGTGTGTGTGTGTGTGTGTGTGTGTGTGTGTGTGTGTGTGTGTGAGAGAGAGAGAGAGAGAGAGAGAGAGAGAGAGATGCTGAACCCAGCCAGCTCGTTGTTGCTGTCAGAGACTCCCAGCAGTGCAAACATGGTTTATGAGCTCAGCTGCTATCTGTGCGGTTGGAGGTCGGAGCCCACTCAAAGGCCCTGCAGAAGAGAGGTCTGGCCACTGACTTCAGAAGGACCCGCCATGAAAATCCCCGACGGCGCACAGCTCTCCTCTGCCGTACATGGGATGACGACCAGTCCTGGTCAACCCTCTGGCCCCTGGGAGCGGTGGTGGTAGTCTTACTAGTCCTGAGTTTTCTGTCCTCACAAACACCGTTATTGCCACCCCAACGGCCAACACTCTTTGAGCACTGCGCAGGCGTCCCAGGACTCAGCAAAGCCTCTGTGTGGGTGATCCCAATGACCCCTGGGAGGGGAGTCCCATGTAGCAGAGAAGCTTGAGGCTCATGGGCACCTTTACTTGCCCAGGGCACACAGTGCTTGAGCCAGGCTTCAAAGCCAAGTCTCAGAGCACCAGCATATTGAGGATGGTGACCCCCTTTTACAGATAAAGAAACCGAAAAAAGATCATTGCTGGGCTGAGCCTCGGTGGCGTAGTGGTTGTTTGCGGGACTGCAGTCCACAGGGTTGATGGTTCAAATCCAGCAGCATCTCTCTAGGAGCAAGACTGGGCTTCCTACTCCCACCAGGGTAGTAATGCCACCAAAAAAAAAAAAAAGATCATTGCCACAAACAGAGAACTCTGACTCCATTGCCCTTTCCGTGCTTTGTTTGTTTAAATCAATACCAAACCATGTCTGACATCTGCCTTGGAGGATGATTGATGTTGTTAGATGGTGTCAAGTGAGCTGCGGTTTAGGGGGACCCCGTGGACCACCAAAGGAGGCCACGCCGTGCCGCCCGGTCCCTATGATAGCCGACACCCTCGGGTCCCTTCTTGACGTGCTCTCCCACCCCGAAGCCCACCCTCCAGCTCCCTATCTGACAATACTCTATTGTGACCCAGAGGGTTTTTCCTGACTAATGTGTTGGAAGTGATTGTCAGGCCTTTCTTCCTAGTCTTAGACGGGAAGCACTGCTGAAACCCATCCCCCACTGGGGGAAACACTGCTGGCATTGTTTTTGAGATCACAGCAATGCACAGGCCACCGTATGGTGTAGGGCGGGTGTAGGGAGGCAAATTCCAGGCCAGTGCAGTAAGGACAATGGTGGCCATTGTTTGTTGCCGTCAGAGTAGAAGGTCCCCCCCCCCCCCCCAGGGGTTTCCAGACTGTGAACTTGTGCAACCAGCTTGGCAGGCCTATCTTCCCGAGGCATCTCTGGGTGAGTTCGAACCACCACCACCCTTTGGGCTAATAGTCTGAGCAGAGCGCTTTGCCAATGCTGCAGCCAGCTTTGGGACTGAGTGGATGAGCACAGCTTTCGGCTTGGCGCTCAGGGCGCGCCAAGCCAACCCCGGGCCCATGAGACTGCCAGGTGATCTTTTCCTGCCAGCCAGTCTTCCCCAAGCGGCTGAAAACCAATTGCGGACATGTGTTTCCCCTGGCAGAACAGCTTCCCGCCAGGCAATGGCCTTGCTGAGAACACCTCCTTCCTTTGCTGAGAAACCAGATCCCAGGCCCAAGTTTTCCCTCGCAAGTGAAACCCAGATCTTGCGAGTTTTCTGCTGTTTTCCCTGCTGCTGTGACAGCTCCGAGTCCCCGCTGTCAGCAGGAAGTTTTGCCACTCTCAGGAGGGAGAGAGGGAGGGAGGAAGGGTTCTCTCGAAGCAGATGCCTGGGCACAGTCAAGGGATTTATGTGGTAGAAACTCGTCCCTTTCAGCAAACCCTTATTGACATGTCCGCTCAGTAAGGGGTCGCCTGCTAACAGTGGGGCCATCTGGAAGGAACCTTGGAGGTCGCTCCTACAGGGAGCGATTCCACTCTCCACTGGAGGCATGCAAGGAGTGGCTGCAAACCCCTGGGGGACCGTGTGAACAGGATTTTGAAGGTCTCTGCCAACTTCCAGATTATATCCCACACTGAGCTTCGTGGCTGACAGATGACCAAGTGTCCTGATGTTCAAGAAATTCTGAATTTAGTAGCAACGAGAAACCTGGATTCAAAGACCAGAAATGCTCACATAGACATGCAGACATCTACGCGAACATTCACAGACCATTTCCACACGCTTTTTGCAGCCCCTGGTGGAGGAGCCCTGGTGGCACAGTGTATTTAGCACTGGGTCTCTCACTGCAAGGCCAGCAGGGTGCCCCCACCCCACCCCCCTGCCCCACACTGCTCCCTGAGAGAAGGGCATGGCAGCCTGTTTCGTGTTCCATGACACTGGCTGGCCTAGGAAGCCCGATGAGCCGTCCTCCTGGGTCCCGTGTCGTCATTAGCAGTTTGACTCCACGTGGCTGCTGTAGGGTTTTTCGGTTTTCGGTGTGCTGGGCCACAAAAGTGTAGAACACTGCGATGAAGTAGGGGTGGAGCAAGAGAGCGAGCCCCCGGTCTGGGGGTCAGGAGACCTGGGTGCCCAGGGTTCCTGTTCAGGCCTCTCCGTGTGGTTCTCATCTCCGCTTCCTCCTTTGTGAAGGGGGCCGGTTAAACAATGTGCCCCTCACCCAGGGCCCTGCAAGCTCTGAAAGGGAACTGAGGCAGGAGGGCATCTGGTGGGGGGCGGTCTTAGAGACAGGGCTGCTGAAGCCTGCAGAGTTATTTATAGCCTTTCACTCAGGACAGAGCCTCAGCCCTGCCCTGCAGAAACACACCTGACATATGATTTATGGTGGTAATTGACGGCTGTCCCTACTCATCCTTTATCCACTGCTGCTCGTGTCGTGAGAAGCACACGTGTGTGCGCATGCACACACGCACACAGAGCAGCTCAGCGCTGTTCAGCTTGGTCCTGTGCTAGGTTCTGTCCTGCCTGGTCACAGGCTGGGTGTCTTGGTCAAGGCCCTACTTGGTCTTGTGGACCAACATACACGGACAAGAAAGCCCAAACTTACAAAACCCCACCTCACCGCCATCGAATTGATTCTGACTCACAGTGACCATTTTCCAGGACAGAGTAGAACAGGGGGCTCTGAGACTGTGAATTCTTATAGGAGTGGAAAGCCTCATCTTTGTCCCAGTGAGCGGCTGGTGGGTTCGAACCACTGACTGTGTGGCAAAGAGTCCCAGGTGTCACGCAGTATGCCACCAGGGCTCCTGTGCACAGCAGTAGGGAAGTCGAGGTTGCTGGGGCCTAACAGTACAAAGCTGTTACCACTCTCAGACCTGCTGCCTCAGCAGAGGCTGGAAGCCCAGGTGAGGTCCAGGTTCCCCAGCAAGGCAGTGGCCCCAGTCAGACAGGGCTACATCAAATCTGTTGAAACTCACAGCGACCCTAGAGGACAGAGTCGCACTGCCCCATTGGGTTTTCTCAGCAGGGGCGCAGTAGTTAAAGCACTTCACTGCTAACCAGAAGGTCAGAGGTTCCACCCCCACCAGCGGCTCCATAGGAGAAAGATGTGGGGGTCTGCTCCCACAAAGATTACAGCTTGGGAACCCCCTTGGGGCAGTTCTACCCTGCCCTACAGGATCGCCGTGTCTGCATCAGAGCCAGGGGGTGAGGAATCTTTATGGAAGCGGAGGGCTCACTGTTTCTCCTGCAGAGTCACTGGTGGATTGGAACGGCCTGCCTCCTGGGGAGCTTCACCACAATGCCTCCTGGTCACAGGGGAAGGGATCAGGGAATGAGGCCCCAGAGGCCAGCCTGCAGAGGTGAAAGGAGGGGAGTCAGGGCCCCCGAGGGCACCCTCCTCACTTTCCTCCAGACCCGGGCTCAGTCACCGGACAGCTCCAGGCCTGCCCGGCCTTCAGGGTCCTCCTCCCTCCCCAGCTGTTCTCTCCCGCGATAGTCACACTTCCCTCCACAGCTGAAGTGATTTCACGGGCACATGATTAACGAGCTCCCCTGCCCACCAGACCTGCACGGAGGCTCTTCGGGCCCCTCCTGGGAAGCAGCAGAGAGCAGCTGGACCAGATTCAAGTACTCGACAGAAAGCACCAGTTCAGAGCCCAGCGGCACTCCGTGCTGTTCAGGCTCCTCTGCTTCTTTGAGACCCAGCCCTTTTCATCTGGAGGATGGGGACAGCGCTGCCCAATGGTCAACTGTGGTTGTTGTTGAGTACTGCCCATCAACCCCAGCTCTTGGCGACCCCAGACACAAGAGAAGGAATGCTGTCCCAGCTCATACCATCCCCCAACAGTTGACAGCCGGGAGCCTTGGTGGCACAGAGGTTATACGTGGGGCCACTGACCTCAAGATCAGTAGTTTGAAACCACCAGCCGTTTGGCAGGCAAAAGACGAGGCTTGCTACTCCTGTAAAGAGTCTCGGAAACTCCCAGGGGCAGTACGGCCCTGTCCCACAGACTCACTCCGAGTTGGCATCGATTCGATGGCAGCGAGTTTGGTTGTGCTTGGCCTGCTTGTCAGTTAATCTTTACAACAGCCCTAGCAATCTAGCCTCTCCATTCCATAGATAAGAAAAGCCGGAGGTTATGAGAGGTGAAGTCATTGACCCAAGGCCCAAGGAACAAATTCAAAGGGTCAGGCCCAGGAATGTCTCATTTATAAAGCCCCTAAAGGAATCTTTACGAGAAAGCTGAGGGCCCGCTGCCTCCTGCAGAGTCGCTGGTGGATTCTACTGCCTGCCTCCTGGTGAGCTTCACCACAGTGCTACCCTGACTCCGTGGGGTGATGAAGCCCCAGAGGCCAGTCTGCAGTGGTGAAAGGGGGGGAGTCAACCAACCAGGAGTCTCGGGAGGTGAAGGAGCTAGTTAAGCACTCTCCTGCTCACTCAGTGGTTAGGCGGCTTGAACCCACCCAGAGGCACTCGGAGACAAGCCTGGCCACCGATCCCAAAGGTCCCCGCCTTGAAGAGTCTGGAGCAGGGTCACCGTGCCTTGGGATTGACTTGAGGGCAACCAGCTGGGACGTCGGGGTGGGGGGAGTGGGGGTTTAAGCCACTAGCTACCAAGTTGCGTGACTGATCTGAGGGCTAAATGAACTAATGGATAGAGAAGTCTCCCGCCCTGCACTCACCAGGAGGAAGTACTCCACATGCACCATGTCTCTGCTCTCCGCCAGCCCCCAAAGGGGTGAAGTCCCTGGGAATAGCACCTACTTTCCCACCTAGCCAGCTGCCAGACCTGAATGTTTTCTGTTTGGTAGAGAAACCACATGTTGTTGTTACCACCGTGTACCAACCAGCCACCTGCAGAATCAGGAGCAACCCCAGTCAGGAGGAAGGAGCTTGACTACAGGCGACCGTGAAGGTGCAGAGAGCCACAGAAAGTCTGTCATTCTCCATAACCCATCCACTCCTCACAGTGGAGCCCACTCTGCCCCCAAGGCCTGGGACAGAGACTGTGCAGAGTCGGGAAAACAGAAACACTGTCAGTTCATTACAACCAGATGTGACAGATACTGCAGCAGGCAGAGGAGAGGCGGCCCAGGACAGCCCGCACTACGGGAAAACAAAACAAAAGGAAAACAATGACCTGGATACGTAGTGGTTGCCAATTCCCCTGGTGTAAATACCACCCCCACCCCACCCCCAGTCGATGTCAAGCTGCAATCATTTGAAGTCTTTGAAGATGGAGCTGAGAAAGGAATTGTCTCTTCTAGCTGGGGCAAACATATCCAGCAAGCCATGGCCATGTCAAGCCATCTCTGTGCTCCAGCCTACCAACAAGCCTCTTTCCGTTTCCTCAGAGGCACCGTGTCTTCTCCTGGAAGAGGGACAGTGAAGGTTATGCAGGTCCCAAAGCCTGGAAATCAGCCCCCACAGCTGGCCTTCTTACCTCTGACCCCTTATCCTTCAAGGTCAAGCTTGAGCATCACTTCCACACCAAAGTCTTCCTTGACCCCGCCTCCCTGCAAACCCATCCTCACCAAGTTAGTTCTGACTCCAAGTGGAACTGCTCCAGTGGGTTTTCTGAGCTCTCATCTCATGGCAGCAGATTGCCAGGTCTTTCTTCAGTGGTGCCGTTGCCTATGTCCAACCCACTTGCCTTTGGGTTAGTCGTCAAGTATAAACCATTTGACACCCAGGGACCTTTCTTGACCAACCACCCGCCAGCTTAGTTCTAAATAGTGTCTCCTAAAGTGGAGGATACCGCCCTGTGGGGGACAAGGGGCACTGGAATAATGGATCATGGACTGTAGTCAAAGTCATGACTTTGGTCCGGGTGCATCTCCAGATCAGAACCTGGACCTCCTGCTCTCCTCCTGCTCAGCTAAGGCTCTGGGTAGGGTCTGGGTACCCGTGAGCAGGGTAACCAGGTGTACGTGCGCTTCGGTATTCGTCCGAAGTGAACAGTGCCACATTTCCCCACAGCACCTGCCTTCGGAACCGAAGCTTCTTTTCAAATGCACACGCCTTGACTAACCGATCAGCGAGTAAGCACAAGCAAACCTGTGCTTCACTTGCTTCCTGGTACTCAGCCCCTGACCCTGGGTTGCCAGGGCTTCTAACTCGCTCCTCCTGAGTTGACTGCCCCCTCCCATCTGCTGAAAATTTGCATTTCCACCCCCCACAGACTGAATCTGAAGCTTCATTTAACAAGAATCCCCTGGAAATTCTTATTGTCCATTGGGATTCAGTGTCTCTGAGGTGGGTCAGACACTTAGAAGTCCAGAGAAGGGAGTCGGGGCGTGGCTCAGGGTCTATGTCTCCTCAGTGTTGGTGCCAGGAATCCAACTCCTAGAGGTTTTTTCCTGGAAACACAGCATCCCAGCAATGTCCTCACTATCCCCCACCCTCCCCCAGGGACTCCTTAGTGTCACTGCCTCGTTTGGCCTCCAGCACATCACAGACCCTCCTCAGCATTTCCGAAAGATGGGATCTTCTTCTTTTTTTTGGGGGGGGCATCACTGCTCTCCGGTGATGGGAGTAGGAGGCCCAGCCCCACTGCTGGAATTGAACCTCCGTCCCAGTGGGCCGCAGTCCCGCGCACAACCACTACGCCACCGGGGCTCAGCCCAAGATGGGGTCTTCTAAGGGGCTGTCATCATCACTACCCCAATGCCAGGAGACCTGTCCATGTACACAGACCCGAGTGCTGCCCAGTGCTGCTCCATTCCCACAATCAGCTGCAGGCCAGACCACTGTGATCTCTTGGGTTTTCACGGGCTGAATGGCAGTAGCTCCTCAGGCCTTTTCTTCCTAGTGCATCTTAGTCCAGAAGTTTCTTTGGAACCCGTTCGCCAGCACAGCGACAGGCAAGCTTCTACTGGCAGACAGGTAGTGGCCGCCCTTGAGGCCCATTGGCTGGGAGTCAAAGCCAGGTCTCCCCCATGGGAGGGGAGCATTCTCCATGAACCACCACTGTCTCTGCAGAGTCAGGACAAGTAACATGGCCTGCTGTGGCAACGCCCTGCATTTCCTTGGCCAGATGCAAAGTCTTTATCAACAGCACAACCCACTGAGGACCAGTGGGGCTGGGAAAGGAGTTCTGCTCCACACAGACTTGCAGAGCCCTGAGTTCTTCCAACCTACCTGGTAGCTCAGTCTTCCCTGGGTCTCAGAGGTGGTGGTCAGGTAGGGGAGAGGGAGCCTGAAGAAGCTCTTCAGCCCAGAGGCACCAAGTCTCACTGCTATTCGCATGCATTGGCAAGAACTAGTCATGTGTCCTGTCTCCCCCCTCCCCGCAATGCCCCCAGCTGTATGCTGGGGGCTGGGAGTCGGTCCCAAGGCCCGGACTTCAGTGGCCATCGAGTGAGTCTCTGTCACAGACTGGGGCTGAGTTCGAAGATCTCTACAAGCCACAGATCCCGGGTCCTTGCCCTGTCAGTAGCCTGAGCCCTCCCTCCTTTTCCCGCCCCCAGATCTGCTCCTCCTCTGATGCTACCCTCCCGCCCTCCCTCCAGTCTTTGCCAAGCCACTGCCTCCTCCGAGAGTGGGCGGGTGGTGAGATAATCCTCTTCCCCTGTTGGCCGCCTCTTGGAAACCAGGCGCTGGAGGAAAACCAAGTCCACTTTGATGTTTCTCCCAGTTCCCTTCCCAGTCCTTCCCAGGATACATTTAGCCAACCCTCTCCTTGAATGCCAGTGCCCAAGATACACGCTTATGGCCGGCCAAGTCCATGCCAGGGCAGGTTCCCTGTTGGCGGCCTTGGCCCCAGGGAAGTAGACTTCAGGAAGACACACCCAGCCTCAGCCCTGCCCCAAACACTTGTGACTTACTCAGCTCCCAGCCCAGCCCCGTGGCGTCAGTTGCCACAGACCTGAGACATGAAGCCAGAGTTCTCCTCTGTCAAAGCTGGAACACGGGCTCTGAGATGTTGTGGAACTCCCCAGGGGGGTAGGGGGAGGCAAGGGAGGTGCCAACAATCCGAAGCCCAAACCCCAAGGAAAGCAACACTACCGAGTTCATTCCACCCCCAGGGGACCCCAGGGATTAGTTACAGAGCAGGACTGGAGGTTCCAGAGAACTTTTTTTGACTGTCATCACGGTGAAAGCGTACCTCCTGGCCTTTCTTCCTCACTCCTAGGGAGGGGGTGCCCCCAGACCACCTCACAGCCATCAAGTCGATTCCAACTCAGAGACCCTGTAGCACAGAGTAGAATTGCCAAGTAGGTGTCCCAGAATAGAACTCTTTATGGGAGTAGAAAGCCTGTCTCTCCCGTGGAGAGGCTGGTGGTTTTGAACTGCTGACCTATCATTTAGCAGCCCAATTATCTAACTCTGTTTGACTAGGGCTCCAAAGACTGAAATGATTTATAGCCCTGGTTCAGCACTGACTGGAACCAGAGGCCTCTGCAAAACAGGAGTAGTGCAGCCATGTGAGTGTTGGAACTGGAAGTGACAGTTCTCCCGTGAGCCCAGCACAGTGCCTGACTTGAGAAACCGAGGCAGGAAGGCACCAGCCTGGGACCTGGACAAATCTAACTTTGAGTCCCAGCCAGTTGGGTGAACTGAGATGAGTCACTTCCCACCCTTGGAGCCTCAGTAGAAACGCAGGCTGATGGCAAGGTGAAGGGAGGAAAGAGGTCGGAAAGTCCAGGGGGTTTGAGGTGCGGAGGGGGAGGTTTGCACATGGTTACAACCGTGGGAGAAGTTCCCACCTTGCAGAAAGGTCTGCCTCAACAGAACAGTTCTTGGGTGACTGGAGGGGCTGCCGCAGCAGACTGACTAATCACTGCAAGCGTGCCCTGCAGCGATGACAGAGCACCAGGCTCGGTCCCACTGGGTGCACTTTGCGGTCAGGCCCCGTGACAGACTGAGAAGTCCTTTTCAGAGAGGGTAATGCCGGCCACAGAGGAGCCTCGGAGAGATTAATACTGGCCTCGGTGGTACAACTGGTAAACAGCAGAGCCAGGAACCGAACCCACGCAGCCCAAGAAGCCTGGGGCCCTGCCGTAATGGGCACTGGAACGCCCAGACTGGCAGGTAGGATGAAGCTTGGAGCCAGCAGTCGTTCAAACTGTAGTACACTTCTGGGTCACTTGGGGGAGGTTATTTACCAAGCAGCTTCCAGGGGGCAGGCCAGATGGGCGGGCGAAGGGCCATGCAGTGGTCAACGGACGACACAGGGGCGCTGGGAGCCATTCACCAGGGGCGCTGGGTGCCTGAGGATCACAGAGCCCATTCTGACTCAGAGCAGCCTCAGGCGGTGCCACGAATTCCTTTTCCTTCCATGTCCTATCCTAGCATCATGGAGATCTGCCCAGCAGATCCTAGCTTCACCTTCGAGAGTCATGCCCATTCTGAGGCAATTCACCCACTGCTGTCCCTTGCTCACACCGCCGCTCGGGGCAGTTAATTCTTCATGGAAGCAGGGTGCCTCTCCTTGTCTCCCTGACAGCAGCTGGTGGCTCCCAACCCCCAGCTTTGCAGTGAGCCGCCCCATGCTTAGCAGGCTGTGCCACCAGGGATCCTGCCCAGGGCCCTAGCACACCAGGAAGGTTCAGGACAAAGACAGGCGGCCTCAACCTTTTGCTCCGGTTTCTGGTTTCCAGGTTTGCCAAGTACTTCAAGACGGAGAATGGCCAGGAGTACCGCACGCTCCTGAAGGCTTTTGGCATCCGATTCGACGTGCTGGTGTACGGCAACGTGAGTGTCGGGGGCTGGGGGTGGGGGTGGGGGGACTCCGGGCACTGGTTCCTGAGCCCCAAGGAGCCCCGAGTCCTGCCACTGATGCGTTCTCAGGCCTTTGGCGGCCCCTTTAACCACCTCCTCACCTGTATCACCAAGAAGGCCTGCCCACTCCCCAAGGGCCCCTCCTACTCTGGCATCTCAGGCTGGGAGTCCGGGGCCAGCCTCTGCCCCTCACCTTGGTCTTTGCTTGTGCACGTAGGCAGGCAAGTTCAACATCATCCCCACCATCATCAGCGCCGTGGCAGCCTTCACCTCTGTCGGAGTGGTGAGTGCAGAGGCCCGTGGGGTGCAGGTGGGCAGGGGGCGGGGTGAGCGATGTCGGGCCTCTGCCGGGAATGTGGAAGTCCTAACCCTAGTTGCTTCGGTGCTTCGTTCTCCACCACCCCCTTGCTACTTTGGCCCTGGCTTGCATACCTCCAGCCATGAGGAGTTCATTACCTTCCAGAGCAGCCTTTGCATTCATAAGAGTTCCAGAGTCTGGCTGCAGCTCTAGGGTTGCACATGCCTGAGAAACCGGCGCCAGACCCAGCGCCCTGCTGGCGAGGTGGGGACATGGCTCATCTGCTTCCACACACACCCTCCACATCGTGGTCTGCTGGCCCCGCGTCTTGAAGGCACCCTACAGGATCGCCTCAGGCCCCTTGTCTGCTTGCTGGCTGTGAGGGAAGCCTTTCTGCCGCCGCCCATTCCTTGCCATCCTTCCTCCCCACCCCCACTCCACCCCCCCACTCCAGCAGCCTGCAGAGTCTAACTGCCTCCCTCCTCCAGGGCACCGTCCTCTGTGACATCATCCTGCTCAACTTCCTCAAGGGCGCTGACCAATACAAAGCCAAGAAGTTCGAGGAGGTGAGCTCCCCAGTGGCAGGGGCCAGGGCCACGAGGGTGGGGCCCCACGGGCCCTCAGTTTTGACAGAACTGTTCATTGGATCTCAATGTGTACTGGGGGCCCGATGAGAGGGCGGTTTGGCCCAAAGTGGGCTATTGGAAGACACTTGGGGACTCTGTGGGCTACCCCGCCCACATCCATATCCCCACTGGCTCCTCATCTCGGCTCCATTTCCGGGCCAGGGCACATCCTCCTGGGGGTTGACCTGGGCTTCCCATGTCCCCTCGAGGTGGGTGGAGAGTCTCAGGAGCACTCAACCTGCTGTAGCCCCACGCTGCACACACAGGGGCTCCCCGCCGTGACGTGTGATGGGAGGACCCCCCTCAGAATGCTGAGAGCACTCATCCTCCGCTGCAGGTGAACGAGACGACGCTGAAGGTTGCAGCCTCCTCGAACCCCGTGTACCCCAGCGACCAGACCCCAGAGGAGAAGCAGTCCACGGACTCAGGGGCCTACTCCATCGGCCACTAGTGCGCTTTCCCTGGGGGCCCGGGTTCCCCCTCGGGCTCCAGGCCTCCCAGCAGGGAACATGCCAGGACCCAGGCGTCCGGGCCTCCCAGTGCTGTGGCAGACAGATTCCTCTCCCTGCCTCGCCTCCTCCCTCCCTGCTTTCCAGGCCCCCAGTGCTGCCACACCTGAGCTGTCCCCGTTCTAAAGCATAGAGATGTCATGAGATGACCGTAGCACTAGTG
Source organism: Nesogale talazaci (assembly GCA_004026705.1). NCBI lineage: Eukaryota > Metazoa > Chordata > Mammalia > Afrosoricida > Tenrecidae > Nesogale > Nesogale talazaci. Next base: position 58,236 of record PVJH01004670.1, read on the forward strand.
AGTGGCCTCAGGTCTGCCCCCAGGCTAGGCACACTCAGGCACCCTATCTCCTCTCGCCCTTAGAATAACCCTGCCAGGTAGATGTTCGTTCCCCAGGTTTTTTTTAAAGGTAAACCAAGGCTCAGAGAGACGGAGCCATTTGCCTGATGCCACACAGCCAGGAAGCGTGAGAGCTGGGATAGGAATCCAGGTCTGTCTGACGTCACCCTGATCCAATCCCAGAGCAAAGGATGAGCTCCCAGCATCTACCTCTGCTGTTTCAGCATCGCCCACCCCAACCATGACCAAGTCCACCCTGGCCGTGACCGAGCTCAGACTCCATCTGAGGGTCATTCTGTAGCAGTGCAGAGTCCCATCTCTCATTGGAGGGCCCCAGCTTCCAGACAAAAGTAGAGGTCCACAGGGGCCTCCTAAGATGGCTGTCTATTTTAGAAGCTCACAAGCCACAAAACCGCAACCACCCCTCTTGTTGACGGAATTGCAAACTGAGAGGTGAGACAGGGAAGGTCCTCGCCGGTGTCATATAGCTAGGAACCAAAGGAGACCTGAGTGGTCCTCCCTCCCGGCCATCGGCCCCACTCGTGGAGGGTACAAGGGAATGGGGGAAGGAGATGACAGGGGGGCCCTCACGCAGCTCTGACCCCAATGATCTCCACTCAAGGGGAGAAGGGGTGAGACCTCCATGGACTGTCCATCAGGCCTCCCTCACTCCACCCAGAGTCCCATCCTTCCCCCATCCGATCGGGTCACAGCATCGTCCCAGGGTCCTCCTCAGACCTCCAGGCTCCCCTTGTCCAGCCAAAGCATCAGAGACAACGGTGTCCTGGTCCTAAACCAGGAGCCCGCTCTCCCCACCCCCCTACCCCGATCTCAGGACCGCTTACAGGAGAGGGAATCCATCCAGCTGCGTCCTGGAGAGATCCTTTCCCCCTGATCCTGACCTGCCCTCCAGCCCCATGCTCTCAGGTCCCCAGAGAGCAAGAACTCCTCCTCACTCACGGCAAGTGTGTGCCCCCGTGTGCCAGTCCATGCCAGGCGTCTTGCCTGTATCAGAACGCACCATGTCTCTGTGCTGAGGCTGGGGGTTGGTGAGTGTCATAGCAACAGCTACCTTGTCTCTGTGCATCATGGTGTTCCCAGCACAGTGAACTACACAATCATCAGCCCCGCTCCCCCACTCACCCTGGTGCGGGTGCAGCTTTCCACTTCTGATCCTGTTTGGTGGATATTCCAACTGGAACCCATGCCTTTTCCTAACACCACACAGCTCCTGCAATCCCTCGGTGTGACGCCAACATGTACAGAAGTCACCCAGCGTCAGGCTCGCCACGTGGCAGGCGCTGTCTAATTCAACCCTCATTTTACAGAAGAAGAGAGGGAGGAGGCTCGGTTGGCAGGTTAAGAACCAAATGATAGAAACTCCTGAGGCCCTGGTCTTCACTGCGCTAACAAGTAAACGCCACCTCAAGTTTTCCAAGCTTTAAGCCCCTGCATGCTGTACCCCCTTCCTGGGTATATTTACAGGAATTCCAAACTCACTGCCAGCAAGTTGATTCCCACTCGTAGCAAGCCCTGATAATGTTCTGTCTTGGGCTGTGACCATCTGGTCGGCAGTTTAAAGCCGCCACTTACTGCTAAGGAGGAAGGTGAGGCTTTCTACTCCCGTAGAGCGACAGTCTCAGGAACCCATAAGGGCAGGTCTACTCTGTCCCACGGGGTGGCTACGAGTTGAGTATATTTACAGGAGAGGTGAAATACAGAAATATGGCAGCACATAGCAAAACGATACAGTGAGTAAAGAGGCGGGAGATGCCACCTCCAGGATGGACAGACAAGTAGGCCTTCCAGTCCTCTCCATCAGTAGCTCTGCCTCCTGAGACACCTGGGCTCCTAGAGAATTCACTGCCGGGAAACTGAGGACTGGAGGGGCAAAGGGAGGGGGTGTCCCTAGAAAACCTGGCCAGTGATGGGCTTCCATCCCTTCCTACCATAGTCACAGAGCCCAACTATACTACAAGGGACACTGGGAAATAGAGTGCTTGAGAACATGGTCAACACAGCTTCATCTTCATGACTTCCTTTCCAATGGCTTCACATCCCCACTCAGGTCCAACAGGAGTTCTTCATGTCTGTCTTTCTACGTTCTGTCTCACAAGCAGTCAACCACTCCTTGTGAAGAACAGATCACAGTCTCAGAGCTTCTCCTCCAGGGCCGACTGCTTTCTAACCAGGGGTTGCCCAACACTCAAAGGGCAAAGCTGTGACGATCTCGTGCTGAGTTCCAGAACAGACACGGGGGATTGGAAAGACAGCCACCTCACCTCCTCTTAGTAGCGGAAAGCACATTTCAGCCTGACGGGAGTTAGGGTTTGCTCCCCTCCCCATCTCTCCCTGGGGTGGGCGGGAGGATGGCCCACGCACGACTGGGTTGGCCTTGAATGAATTACTGTGCAGAGCTTCCCTCCCCACCCCCCCAGCCCGAGTCCACAGGGTTTTTTTCCGAAGCAAATAAAACATCAGGAATTGGTTTATTGAAGTGCTCACCTGGGCAGGGACCTGACTCCCAGAACCCCCAGCATCAGTGAGGATCAATGCAATGCCAGGACCCTTGATCCTGTTGGTAGTGACACATTGTCGGTGTGAAGTGCCCTCACTCCATTCCAGCTCCCCGAGTGTAGAGGAGCCTGTTCCTCGGGGATTCGGGGCTGTGACCTCGGGGAAGCAGAGTCCCAGGTCTGTCGTCGGAAGCACCTCTGGGTGGGTTTGGCCTCTCAGCCTGTTGAGTGGTTAATAGTGTCTGCCCCTCGGGCCTTCCTCAGATTCAGACACACGAGGGTGCAAAGCTCGACGACGTCCACACTCATAGACTTAAACAAACATGCAAGCTTAGACATAAATCCTCAGAGATGTAGAATGCACAAGTGCACACTGACTCCCACAGATAAATATTTGTATGCCCAATCACACGCCTCTATATTGATCTCCATGTACATAGGGGTAGACATGTATACAAAGATGGTCCAACATGAACACATCAGACATTGATACACCCATGTTCATGTGCACACACAGAAATGCTTGGGCATTCTCCCTGGATCTCAGGAAGAAGGACATCCCCAGGAAGCCTCCCTCACACAGAGATGTTCTCTCCCACAAGCCTGGGCTCTCACCCTCTGAACTCCATCCATGGTCTGACCTTCCCACCTCATCAATCCACGTCCTGTCCAGACGGAGACTGCCACCCACCCAAACAGTTTAGAGCCGCAACTATTTTCTCTTTCAATGTCTTCAGGGTCTCAGCAAGTGGGGTCAGGGAAGTGTTGGGAGCTGAGGGGCTGCAGATCCAGGAGTGGAAGCCAGGGCCTCCCTTCACCCCAAAACTGTAGGGTGAGAGGCAGCCTTCCCTGAGAATATGGTCCCTCCTTGGAGCTGGACTGGGAATCTGGGAGAGCAGATGGCTGACTTCCCAGGCCTGGACCCGGGCACACACACACATCTCCAAATAAGCAGGGGGCTTCGATCTCCAGCAGAGGTGGCTGGGAGAGCCCAGCACACTGTTCTTTCTCCCCCTTCCACGTGGTGTCTCCAGGTGAAGTCACACCGGATCACAAATCAACAACGTTTGGGAATCACCCGCTATGCTGAGCGAGCGGACTTCCACAGGCCACCGCCCATTCCACGGGGCCCCCTCCAGGTGGTGCTGTCGAGGCAGGGCCCTGCACCACCCACCCCTCTTGGAGGCCAGGCTCCCTCATTGCCCTGGGGAGAGCACACACCCAGGGTCTCCTCACCAAGGAAAACTGAAGACACAAGAGCCAGTGCATGCTGGAAGAAGTCTGCATTTATTACCAGGAAAGGCAGGGGGACGAGCCGGAACCCAGGATGGGTCAGGCCCAGCCAGGAGTGTGTGGAAGGCCTCACCTGGAGCAGACAAAGGGCAGGCGTCGGCAGCACCGAGTTCGTTGCCATCTTCCCCCTAGCAGGAGAGGATAGTGTGTCAGCTGCCAACGCGGTGGGGGGGGGCCCTCACCCCGTTCTTCACCACTCAGGCCCTTCCTGGCCCCCTTCACCTGCCATCATCGTTACCTCTCTATCCATTCATGTCCCACGGGCCCCTGCCCAGCTAAGGATTCCAGGAGGCAGGCAGTGTGCCTCAAGTGCTGTCTCGTGAGTCCTCACTGCCTTCATGCCCACAACACAGATGAGGAAACTGAGGCACCGTGGAGGTGGTTTAGTGTGTCCTCCCTCTAGCACAGAGGGTCTTAGCCACACTGCCAAAGTCCCCCACACTGGGCACCCCTACTGTTGCCCACATCTGCCCACAACTGGCACCGTATCTGTCAGCCACCTAGATCTCCCCTTGGTGTCCATCACATCTGATCCTATCCCCTCTGCCACATCAGTCCCTCACAATGTCCCCGTCACATCAGAGGAGGACCCAGACCTGCCCAGGAGGCTGGGCAGCACCCGCACAATCCTCCAGGGACGCGCTCAATGCCCATATTTTGATTGAGGACTACCTCCATCTCAGGCCTCCTCCCAAGCAGATGTGTAGTCCTCCAGGTAGGACGGTGGTGTGAGTTTGAGGGGGTGGGGGGTGTCCAGGCAACTCCCAAGGACAGTTCTCCTCCCCACCACCCTTCTTGACCCCTCCTGTTGACCACAATAACTCACCGCCAACGTTTAAGGCCACGCATCTCCCTCGCCCACACCGTGGCTGTCCTGGTGCCCAGTTTGAATAATTCCAGCAGCTCCTATCAGTCCAGCGAAACCTATTACGCTAGAGAATTGAAAGTCTGGGGTCAGGACAGAGATGGGAAAAGACAGGCAGATCCAGAAAGCCTAGGAAGTGGCCATCACTGGCTCCCTTCACTCTAAATAGATCCTCTAGCATTCTATCCCTGAGCGCTTGTGGGTAAAGACAAGGAAAGGCCATTCAGCGTACCCCACCGTGCAGGCATCTTCAACTTTACCGAGGGAACACATTTACTGGGGATCTCATTAGAAAGCACATCTGACTCGGGTCATCTGGAGTGGAGCCCAAGATTCTGCCTTCCTGGCACAGTCCCAGGTGATAACTGCTACTCCTGGTTTCTTGGTAGAACGTAGAGCAATAAAGGGAAAGAGAACTTGTTCAGGCACAGTGTTCAGCTGGGATGTTCTGAGAAAAGGCCCCCGTGGGAGAGATGAGAAAAGTGAGGTTCTGCGCTCCAGTGGTCTATTGGTAAATGTTTCCCAACCAATTCTCTAGGAAGCTAAGAAGGCAGGGAATGGGGAGCATGGGATATTGACTTGTAGCCATGACCAATTTCCTTGGTGTAAATACTCCCACCAGGGTGATTTGCAGGCTTCCACAATAAAATCGCCGAGCATGAATTTGGGGGGGAGATACACACAACCCACAAGCCAGTGCAAACCAGCTCCAGTCTCTGTCTGCGGTTCTCAAGACACGCCAGCAGCGGCTTGTGTTCCCACAGTCGTTCAGAAAACACACTGGGACCCAGGACTTGACCTCTCACTTACACAGACTCTCTTGATGGCTCCAATCCACACCTGGCACTGGTTGATCCCACTGGCCACACACCGGATCCTGGCGTTGAAGCTAGCGCTATGGATGGAGACAAGGTTGCCTCTATAGCACTTTCGGCAGGTCCTCTGCAGAGAGAAGTGGGCACGATGGGAAGAGGTGGGGTGGAGCGGTCATTCTCCTCTGTTGGAGTCTCCAGGAGCCCCCCATAATGGGGAGTTGCCCTCTCTCAGGGACCATTCCAAATGCTCTTTAAATCTGGTGCCACAACACAGACCTGCAATTCTACGAGACTGCTCCTGGCTCGCTCCACTTTACATAGGAAAGCACTCAAGCTGAGCAGCGTGAGGAGACCTGTCCGGGTAACCGGGTCAACGAAAGACAGGCCACGGGCCTAACCTGTGCAGCTCTGCCACCAAATCCGATTGCTTTTAAGTCATTGTTTCACAGAGAGTAGATCGTAGACACACAGTTTCATCACCACCAGGTCCCATACCCATGGCCATCGAGTTGACTCTTACTCGTAAGGGCCCTATAGCACAGGGTAGAACTGCCTCGACGGATTTCCAAGACTCTAACTCTTCCCGAGAGCAGAAACTCGGGTCTTTCTCCCACAGAGCAGCTGGTGGTTTTGAAGTGCTGCCCTTGCAATGAGCGCCACAATGAATAAGCCCTCCATCAACTGAGCCCCCAGGCCCCATACTCACTGCCATCGAGTTGATACTGACGCCTAGCGGTTCCCAAGTCTACAACCCCTGTGGCTTCCCAGGTCTATAACTGCTCACCAGAGTTGCAAGCCCAGCCATTCTCTCTCAGGGAAGCTGGGAGTCTATGCACGCCCAATGCATCACCACGACATCACCGGGGCTCCAGAGACCCTACACTAGATGTACGCAACCCGAAACTGTGGGAGCAGGGCTCTGAAACTTAGCCACCGGGAAATTCTGATGCCTGCTAGAGTGTACATGAAAAGAGCTCTGGTAGTGCACGGGGCTAAGCATCGGTCTGGCTAAGCTCGAGGTTCCCTGTTTAAGCTCCCCAGCTGATCCGCAAGAAGATAGCAGACTGTGGATGCCCCTGTAGGGGTTTGCCGTCTTGGGAATCCTAAGGAGTGTTCCCGCATTGCCCTTTAGGGTCCCTGGAAGTCAGAATCAGCTGCATGACAGCGAGCTGGTCTTTATGTAAGTGAACAGGCAGCAGACCGCCCATAACTTCCTTGTCTTCCCCCAGACACTCTGCAGTCACCTCTCTACCATCACTTACCTGAGCTCTTCTAAATGTCCTGGGAGTTTTCACCAACCAGAAGCTACAAGTTTTGCACTCAGAGCTTCCCTGGACTAGAACTGTGTCTTCTTCTTTGGGGCATTCCAAGTCTTCATCAAGGGCATCTGCATCAGAATCTTGGGGCTCATCCTCCTCAGGGAGTTCTTCATCTTCGGAAGCCTCACATTCCTCCCCCTCTGATAGACACTCCTCCTCAGGGACGGCCAACTCTCCCTCCGGCTCTCCCGAGCCTTCCAGATCTTGGCTCAAGGCTGCCACTGTCTTTGAATTCTCCAGGTTGGGGACACCATTCTCTGAGAAAAGAGCAGGTCAAACTCACCACCAAGCTCAGTACATGTTTATTCCAGGACCTCGGACAGCTCAGAAGGTCCCACCCAGGGACTCCATGTGAAACCCGAGCTAGAAGACACCTCTGGTCTTGGATGAGACTTCTCTTGATTGACACCTGCCATCCTGACTCCTGTGAGACACCACAGTGGGTGTCTGATGGAAGTGGCTGTGGGGAAAGGAGCCATGAGAAATTCCTAGTCCTAAATGGAAACTTCCGGTCACAGGTCTGAGTTCAGGAGACATTTGACCAGCAATGAACTGGCTCAACTGCTGAGGAGGGGATTATGGTCCTGCCCTGAAGGGGGTGTAGAAAAGAGAAGGATGGATGCGGTAAGATGGGGAGGACTTACTCAGATGAATAGCAGAAACTGATCCCACCAAGAGGAGCAGCAGGATCTGAGGGCAATTCATAGCTCCCGAGTCTGGCGACAAGGACAAATGCCACCTTGCCTTTTGGGGGACTGTCCTGATGTGCCAAGCCCACTTCCTGGTACACAGCAAAAAGATAAAAGCATGCTTAATTAATTGATTGATTGCTTGATCAGAGACAAGCGAGAAAGCTTGTTTTATCCTTCTCCCGTGAACAGACCCCTGAACTGGACCTCCAGTAAAAGGCTGTGGGTGAGAGAAAATTCTTGTCCCTCGAAGTTCCACCTCTACTCCTAAGAAAGCACTCAGCCCAGACCATGTCCTGAGGGTCATACAGGCTCAGGCTGAGAGCTCAGTTCCTCCAGTCAGTGTGCTCCTTCTGTCTTTTTCATCAAGGGCCACCTTCCTCCCAGGTCCTGAATTCCTCCACCCAGGGTGCAGGGTGTACTCACCTCTCTCTGAGTCTGAGGTCTCCCCTCAAAGCCTCTGCCTGCTGTGCACCAAGAGCATCCCTTATACTGGAAGTTTGGGGAAGTGAAAGGAGGTCCCTATGATTTCCCCAGCCTGTGGTCATGCAGTGGAGCTGATAATAAGAAAGTCGTTCACTTTCATCAACTCTGGTCTGGCTCCTTCTGGGACTTGCTGCTCTCTGGCACTCCCATGTCCTGCTGTGCTCCAGACGACCTTGGGTGTTTGTCTTAATACTAGGCACAACTGACCCTACTTCTCTGTAAAGTGTTGTAGTCAACACCAAGTCCCTTAACTCCAGGAGTGGCTTCCAACCAGTCCACATCCCAGGAAGTGAAGTGGAGAATCACAGGGAGGTAGCAGGGGTGAGTGAGAGAGGAGGGAGGAAGCGGAAAGGAGTTTCAGCCCTCCTAGATTCCTTATGTGAACCAGGCACTTCCTACACCACAACTGTGGGTCTTCTCCCCCACCTCATCTCCAAAAGAACACAATTGTCTCCACATCACAGAGGAGAAAAGAGAGACTCCCAGAGACAAAGTGACCTGCCAAGATCAAACAGAAAGTGGAGGGGCCTGAATTTCTACATGTTTTGAGCTCCAAGATCTCCTCTCTCTTTGCCTCTGTCTGTCCCTTCCATATTCCTTCTTTCTCCCCCACCCTCCCTTTCCTCCTGAACGTGTAACAAATGTATACTTTTTTCTTCTCCTTTATGCTGTAGATCAAGACATTTCAGGAGCAGTCATTCTTTCTCCTTGGACTCTGTTCTGTGCTTTGGTAGGACGCTTCACAGCATCCCAGTCTCAACCTACTGACGTCAGGAGCAACTCCCCCAAGCCGTGACCCTTCGATATGTCTCCAAACCTAGCCAAAGTCCCTGGGAGGCAAAATTGCTCCTAGTTCAGGACCATGGATCTAGCACACGCCATTCTGCCTAATCCTCAAGGCACATCCTCAGGGCTGGCAAGAAGGGAGTGGCTGGAATGAGAACCAGAATCCCTGAAACACTGCGTGATCCACTTTCCCAGCTGCTCGGCGCCATCTCTCCCCAGACCTCTGCCACTACCTGGACCAAGTCAAGGGTGCAGGGAGGGAGGCCACCTGCCTCAGGCACAAAAACATAACGGAGCCACCAAAGTGCAGTGTTTAAGGTGGGGGGGGAGAGAATACTTCATGCTTAATGTCTTGTAAAATTGAATCAAAAGAAAGCCCAGATATTTATGAGGGACAAATATCAAAATACGCTCACCCATTGCCTCACATGACACCCCAGGTAGCTGGCCTAATAACACATTAGTGCTTCTCTTTTACCTCCCAGAAACTCGGGTGTCACAGTAGGCAAAGTGCTCTAATGCTAACGAAAAGGTTGGCGGTTCCAGCCCACCAGGCGATGTGTGGAGGAAAGGATGGCAGTCTACTTCTGGAATCATTTAAAACCTGGGAAACCCTATGGGCATTTCAATTCTGTCCTATAGTGTTGCCATGAGTTTGAATGAATGCCACAGCGCTGGGTGTTGGTTCTCTATCCTAGTCTGTTGAGTAGTGCTCGGGGGACTAAAGCTTGGAAGCAGCCAAGGCACTATAATTGGTCTCTCTTTGCTTGGAGGAGCAGAAGAAGAGGGCGAGTCAGGAAAAACAGGAGAACATGAACATGCACCTAATTAGTCCACGAGCACATGCCTCCTGTCCCAGGAAACCTGAAGAACGAGAAGCAGCCTGCCTACAATAAGGACATCTTTTCATCTTTTAATCTGGTCCAAAAGGCTGAGTATACAGAACTGATTTCCAACTTCTATAGAATCCTCTTGGTGTCATGGAGGTTGGATGGATGCCAAAGTTTCTGCCCTGAGATCATCATAAAAACGTCGAGTGAAAACTCCCCCTGAAGTCTTCTTTACATGGATTGATTCGAGAAAGAATGTTTGCCTGAAATAGTGGGCCCCTTTGAAGGACTGTCTACATGGAATCAAATTGCAGCACCAACTCCAAAATGTTGACCGGAAGTTGAGGGGTCCAGGCACTCCTGTTGATGGGGAAGAGATGAGTCTAAAGGGCAGTGTCAGAAGCGTTGCCCAACTTGAAGGATAGAATCGTATGCACAGAAATTACTGAATCAGTGTGGTTTGCTGTGTATCCTCTCAACAACAATGAGCACTGAAAAGACAAGCACCAGAAAAAGTCACGACTGTCTGGGAAAAGGCCAGCCAGCATTGCGTCTCTAATGTCTGAGGATCTCTCTGGCCAGAGCTGGGGGCAGTCAGGGGGTGAATCAGTTCTGCGGCATTATGGCTTTGCAGGGTGTTTTTGTTCTTCCTGTCCAAGCCTGGCCTGCCAGGGCTCAGGGCACCAGGGAACCCAGAGGATGAACCGGTTTGGATTCCTCTGCTCTCCTCTGCTCTCCTCTCCTCTACCCAAGGGCCCTCAAATTGAGAAGTATGTGGGAGGCCACTTCTGAGCCAATTGCAGATTAACGGCTGTCACCATTATCTCTCCACCCAACGGACCCTGAGCTTATCTACCTGACAGTGGGGAGATTGCCAACTCCAGGGCCCTGAACCTGTTTTCTCAATTGCAGACTTCACTTTTCTAGTGGGAGAGAGAGTGGAGGCTAACCCCAGGCCCCCTTAACCTCCACCATCCTAGGACCCTGGGTGGGGGCCATTTCGCAGGAGGGATGAGATGCCCAAGAAGGTCGACTACTCTCGTGGGCCTGCACCACAATAAGCTCTGCACATATTGTCTCATTTGAACGTCCCCATTTTACTGAAGAGGAGCTAGCCCCTCGGAGTTTAAAGGCATTGCCCTAGATCACAGCAAGTTAGAGCTGGGTGTAAACCAGGCCTTTTGACTCCCGATGTACTTCCTAGCTGCATTTCTCCCATGGGATCCTCATATTTTTTAAACAGGGGGCCAGTTCACTGTCCCTCAGACCATTGGAAGGCCAGACTAGAGTTAAAAAGAGAAAACTATGAGCAAATTCATGGCGGGCCCAGGATGAGTTGACTGCTAAGCAGGACAGCAATGGCGGCAAAAACAGCCAGGGGGCCGCATGTGGCCCACGGGCCGTAGATGAGGAGCTCTGCTGACCCACTTCAAGGACTTGCCTCCCTTCCTACCTCTTCTCTCTCTCACATCCACTCAGTTTTCTCCGTGCACAAACACACCTTAGCAGTGTGATCCAATGACTTCCAGCCACCCCTTAGTGGATGAGTTGAATCAGAATAGGCATGAAAAAATACCATCTGATTTGTCAATCTTCATATAATTCACAATCTAATGGATTTAATTTTAACAGTTTTCAAATAAGGAAAGAAAGAAGCAGTGAGTGTTGGTTGCATTCTTACTATTCCCTCTATGGCACTTCAGGGATTCCAAGTGTTTCAATTTCAAGGTGTGATCCCCAGAATTTAGTTAACATCTTGGGAGAAGAAAAATGCACGCACATGTCTATATTTGGGGCTGTACAGTGCCCGCCTCCCTTCTCTAATTTTTTTTGTTTACATTGTGCTTACTTGTTTACATAACTTGTTTACATTTTGGTTAATTCTTAAAAGTTATCCTATAAAATGCACTGTGGAGTGGACAGCTCATGATTTTTTTTTTCAGTTCATGAATTTTAAAAAAATGTTTCATCATGCACTGGGTGAAGGGTTACATGGCAAGCCGTTTCCATTCATCAGTTCAAAGATGTTGTTGGACGTCACTGATTGCAGTTCCCACAGTGAAACATCGCTGATCCTCCTTCTTGCTCATTTCCATCCCTCCTTCTTTCCCAACTCTTTTGAGCATTGTCTTTGGGCAAAGATACCCCCTTGATTTCAAATGATTGATTATCCTACATAACCTTTACCTCCTTCATGGTATTGTTCTCTTTATAGTCTGTAATGTCTTAATTGCATTAAGAGTGTCTACCTTTTACCTCTGTCATTTCTAAAATCCCTTCCAACAGCTCCACACAACAAGTTGTCATGCCAGTGAGAAAGGCTCAGAGTTGAGTTGTTTGTCATGTTGCAAAGTTCTGCCAAGTCTACCCATACATGCCACAAGGGCACACCACTCTGCTATAAGCCTTAACCTGAAGGCATTCAACTCAAGCTCCATGGGTCGCCAAACCCAGTTCCCCAAATTAAGTACATAGAGACACTCCACTCCAGTAAGCCTCGACCCAAAGGCACTCCAGTTCTTTTCCTTGGGTCAGCAAGTCCAACTTCCCCAATTAAGTTCCTATAAGCAACCTATTCCACAGCCCCCTGAACAAAAGCATTGGCCTTTATTGACTACATGGTTTGGGAAGTCCATTATTTGGTTCTGTGATCTGGCTCTTACTTCTACTGCTACTCCTCTGCTGGCATAGCTGTCCTCTAAGCAGGTGGACTGCACAGGATCTTGGGTCTAGAGCACAGTGTCGCTCCACCTGCTTCTCAGAGGGTTCATTTGATATACAGCGGCATGAGACTCCAATTCACAATTACTCGCAGGTGAACCCTATCAGTATCTCCCCCCCACCTTTTTACCAAACCCACGCATGGAAAGGTTTGGTGGGAGTTAGAAACTTTGGCTAGAAGAGATATATAGATGATAGATAGATAGAATTTTATTAGAGGCTCTTACAGCTCTTATAATAATCCATCCACCAAGTATGGATTGTATCAAGTACATTTGTATATATGTTGCCATCATCATTTCCAAAACTTTTTCTTTCTTCTTGAGTCCTTGGTATCAGTTTCTCTTTCCCATCCCATGCTTACCTTCCCACCCTTGTGAACTTTTCATAAATTATTATTGCATAAAATAATTACTATTATTTTCATACCTTACACTAACTGTTATCTCCCTCCACCCACGTGTTTGTTATTTGTCCCCCTGGAGGGGTACATATCAATGCAAACAAGAAAGGTCAGAGTGGGGACCCAAAGCCCTCTCACAGGAGAGTCACAAGGAAGGAATGAGTCAGACAAGGTACAATATAGCACTAATGAAACACACAGCATTTCTCTAGGTCTTTCACGCTTCTCCCGCCACCCACGCCCCACTCTTATGACCCTAGCTCTACTTTACAAATCTGGCTAGCCTGGAGCATGTACACTGGTACACATAAGAGCTCTCGACACATGGAATCCAGGACAGTTTATCTGTAATGGGTGTAGTGGTACCCTGAGGGAGAACATGGGGGCAGGAAGGGAGAACTGGTCACAGTGATGGAGAAGAGCCATATTCAATACATAGTCCCTGCATAAAATTAAAGTAAGAATTCACTGCTTTGAGGCAAAGTCGACTCATAGCAAAACTATAGGACTGCCCCTGTGAGTTTCCCAGATGGAAACTTTCTACAGTAGCAGGAAGCCTCATCTTTCTCAAGAGAGTGACTAGTGGTTCTGAACGGCTAACCTTGAGGATCAGAGCCAACCTGCAATCACTACCCCACCGGGGCTCCTTGTCTCTGCATAGGTCTCTCTAGTATTTGGTTGAAAATTGAGCCAAGGGTGTGAGTTCATTTTCACACCTGAGGTTGTGACTTAAGGGCTCTATCCTCAGAGATTCTGCCAGTCTCAATCCAATCAATAAGTTTGGCAATTTTCATGATTTTGAGTTTTGTTCCTTCTTTTTCTTACACTCAATCCAGGGCCTTCTAATGTACAGAGGAGTTGGCAGGGAAAGGTCAGTACTATCTCGTTCCTTTGGACTTGGCATCGTGTATGTTGATGATTGCATATTGATGATTGTGCTAGTCCGGGCGGACTAGAGGAACAAATTCAAGGCCACGCATATCGATATAAGGAAAGGGTTTATATACAAAAGGAATGGGACATGGAGAAAGCATCCCAGCCCAGTCCAGTCCAAAGTCATAAGTCCGATATTAACCCATATGCCCGAAGTCAGTCTATAAAGTCTTCTCCCGACTCACGAAGTCACAGGTCAGTGGGTGCAGAATCCCGGTGCTGGCAGGGCACCTCACCTCCAGGGCTCATGGTCCATCAACAGCAGAAGCAACTCTTTGCTGGCAGAGGTCTCCATCTGGCCGCCCCGTGTCTCTCCTCCGGCTCCTCCAGCTTCTCGAACGCTGCCAGCTTGTCTTGTCCCTGATTAATTGTCTCTCTAACTCCCCACAACTGGGGAAGATAGCTTCTCATCTTCACGAGGGAAATATCGCGAGATTTCCCACAAGTCTCAGGAGAAAGCCATGCCCACATAGAGGCCTTATTGGCTACTCAATGGCTATCTCCAGATTAACAGGCTAGACTCCACCCCTACATTTCAATCATAAAATTAACATAAGCACGTGACTGCCACAATGATCATCTGTTGAACTAATTATATCCACATAGCTTTTATTTCCTTTACTACCTTTTCTCTGTATGTGAAGGGACCAATGATTGCACTTTGTATGGGTGCTCATGAACTGCTAAGGTCCCAGGCAAATGCCTCTGTTCTGAAAATGTGCTTCTAGTCAAGGGTGATGGATCTAGAACTTGCCATTTCCTTCCATTTCCAAAGTAGTTCTGCAGAGAAGGTAAAGAGGCAGTGGCTGGAATAAGGTATGGGGTAAATGAAACACTTTATGTCCCACTTCCTCAGCTGACTGGCTTCATCTGCTCATAGCTCTTTATTTCCACCAGGGCTAGGACTTAGGTGCAGTGAAGCATTTGCCTCAGACCCAAAGTTTAAGGAGGCATAAACAAAATTTAGTGTTCAAGAAAAATAATATTTCATGCAAAGTTTTATAAAACAGAAATGAAGACAAAAATCCATGCTGAACCAATATAAAAACATAATCAACCAGTAGGATCATGATTTCTTGAGGCGTCTAGGTACTTGGACAAATATTGTTTTATTGCTTCTCTTTCACTTCCCTTCCTTATGCATTGTACTCTATCAGTTTGTTGCTCTGTGGTGGCTTGTGTGCTGCTGTCATGTTGGAAGCTATGCCTTCGCTGTGCCAACTACCAGCAGGGTCACTCATGGTGAATAGATCTTACTGTAGCTTCCACAATAAGAATAAACCAGGAAAAAAGATTGGGCTGTCCACTTCCAAGGGATCAGACACTGAAAACTCCATCATTAGGAGATTCATATTGTCAGATTTAGTGCCAGTAGATGAGTCCCTCATATCAGAAGTCACTCAAAATATGATTGGCAGCTCTACTTCCTCCACAGAGTTGAGTTGACCTTAATTGTGTGGATGGAATAAAGCTTTTGGACTTCATTTGTTAATGGGGCACAATTCAAAAGGAGAAGAAATAGCTATACAGCATCCATGTATAATCTGAATGTATGTAGCATGAAGGGAAATCAGAAGTAGTGAAAAATGAGATGGGAGTCAGTGAACTGAAATGGACTGGCCTCAGCCATGCTTGAATCACACAATCATATAATTTACTATATCTGGAATGACAAATTCAGGAAGAATGGCATCATCAAATTCATCATCAAAAAGAACATTTCAAGGTCCACTTTGACGTATAATGCTGTCTTGATAGGACAATATCTATACACATGCTAGGAAGTCCAGTTAGTACAATGATTATTCAACTTTATTTAAAACACACTGTCATCAAGTTAATTCCAACCCACAGTCACCTGATAGGCCAGCGGAGAACTGCCTTTGTAGACTTCTCAGACTCTGAAACTGGAGGGGAGTAGGATGATGGTTTCAAACTGCTGACTCTGCCTTTAGCAACTCTGAACCCAACCCACTTTGCCACGAGAGCTGCTCAAGCTTATTCACGAAAAGTAAAGCTTGTGATGAAGAAATCGAGGATTCACACTAATTTCCTTAGCCTGAAATTGATTGGGCATACCATAAAAATGAATTAATAGTTATTATAGCTGGAGTTGGAAAATTAGAATCCAAGAAGGAAGGTCAGCGGTTGGAAAATAAAGCACTGGAGAAACAAAACTGGAGGTCACAGGATAGAACTTTGCAAGACTTGTTCACTGCAAACAACTTTCCAACAACAAAAATAGCGACTGTACACATGGGCCTCACCAGATAAAATACACAGAAATCAAATTAACTACATTTGTGGGAAAGAGATGATGGAGAAGGTCATTATCAGCCCAACCAAGGACAGGGGTCATCTTTGAACCAGACAATCAATTACTCCTATGCAATTTGGTTAATGGGTGAAGACAATTAAAGAAAGCTCACAAAAGCAATATATTCATATTGCTTTAAAAAGAAGTGACTCAACAGAGTGCAAAATTATTTAACAATATCTTTAATATCACATGAGAGCAAAATTTTGCTAATGCTAATTCAGAATGGTTGTACTAGAACATCCACCAAGGATGGCCAGAAATCCAAGCCAGATTCAGAAGAAGACTTGAAATGAAGATCTGGATGTTGACTGAAAGCAAAGAGTATCAAAAATATGTTTAGTTGTGGTGTATTGGTTATGTGGTAGCATCATATTGTAGCTAGGATGGAGAAGAGTGGGATTTTCAGAACACCTTATTGTGCTCATGCACAACCTGTACATGAACCAGGAAATGACCATTTCAACAAGATGAGGGAAGACTGTGTGATTAAAATCAGGAAAGGTTGCATCCTCTCACCATATGTATTCAGCCTGTATGCTGAACAAATCGGAGAAGCTGGACTATATGAAGAAGAATATATCACTGGTATAGGAGGAAAGTTCATTGACAACGTGCAATATGAAGAGCATGACACAACTTTGCTTGCTGAAAGTGAAGTGCATTTGAAGCATTGCTGATGAAAATTAAAGACTGCAGCATTCAGGATTACAACCTAATGTAAAGGAAACCCAAGTCCCCACAGCCGGACCGATAGATACACACCCTCATGGCAAATGGAGAAAAGAATGAAGTTGTCAAGGATTTCTTTTTCCTTAGACCCACAGTCAGTGCTCATGGACGCTTCAGTCAGGAAATCAAAGGATTAATTGCATTGGCACAAGACCTCTTTTAAAGCGGTAAAGAGCCAGGATGTCACTTCAAAGTTGCACCTGACTCACACCGTGGTGTTTTCAATGCATGCATATAAAATGTGTAAGGGAGGCCACAGAAGAATGGATGCCTTTGGATTCAAGTGCTAGCCAGGAAGATCGGAAAGACCTGTGAACTGTCAGAAGAACAGGCTCTTTAGGAGTGAGGATGACAACCCTCCCTCTCATGTATTTTGACCTCTTATTAGGAAAGACTCATCCCTGGGAAAGGACATCCTGCTTAGTAAAGGAGAGGATCCACGAAAAAGAGGAAGACCCCCCCCACACGTGACAGGCTGGCACTCTGACTGCAACAGTCGGGTAGACAGATCAGCAATGGTGAGGATAGCTCGAGACAACAACTTTGACCTTCAGGGAGCCTGGCGGATCAATAGGTCAATGCTCTCCCCTTCACGGAAAGGTTGGCCGTTCCAACCCACCAGCCGATGTATGGAGAAAAGCTAGGACAGTCTCTGTGCCATGACTTACACTCCTGAGAGTCTACGGGGCAGTTCCATTCTGTCCTACAAGGTTGCTGGGACTGAGAATTGATTCAGTGGCAAAGGGTGATTGGGGCTGAGTCTACCTCTTTGTTGGCTGAGTAATGCCTGGCATGCTAAAAGCTTGCCTGCAGTCACTCAAGGCACACGACAGGTATTTATTTGCCAGAAGCAGCAGAGGGAGAGAGAGAGTCAGGAATAGAGGAGGAAAGGCAAGGTGTGCCCAAGTCCTCCTAGAGAACACACGTCTGTTTGCTATGAGAGAAACCTGAAGAATGGAAGGTCTCGGCTACCATTTATGGAACTCTTTGAGCAGAGAGTCTATAGTGGACATTCCAGAACAGATTTCCACAGACTATAGGATCTATATTGCCTGGAGCCAAGGAGATGGAATGCATTTTTTTAATTAAGTCATTTTATTCGGGGCTCATACATCGTTTTTCACAATACTTAAATAAGCATACTGTGTCAAGCACCCTCACATGTCCACTTCTATTATCGTTCTCCAATCATCTGCCTTTTCCCTTAAGCCCCTATTGGCTTTTCCATCCCTTCCCCTCTTCCCCTGCTCTCTCCTCCCAATCAACCCTCAATACTTTATACATTATTATTGTTCTGTCATATCTTACACTGCCTGACCTCTCCCCCAACCCACTCCTTTGATGCCCGTCCTTCAAATAGGAGGTTATGTGTATATCCTTAGAGTTGGTTCCCTCTCTCTACTCCACCTCTACCCTTCCAGCATCTCCAATCTAACCATTGGCCCGAAGGGGCCCATCCATCTTGGTTTCCCCATATCTCCAGCTCCCCTCTATACTAGTGTACCTTCTCCAGTCCATCTGGATTTGTAAGGTAGAGTTGGGACCATGATGGTTGCGGCGGGATGAGGTGGGGAGGAAGGTTTCAGGAACTAGAGGGAACTTGTGTGCATCATCACTGCCCGGCTGTACCTTGACTGGCCTGTCTCCTCCTCGTGGCTCCCCTGTAAAGGAGTGACCAATTACCCACCAGTGGGCCTTAGGTCCCCACCCTGCTCTTCCCCTCCTTTGTAATGATGTGATTCTTGTTCTTTGATGCTCAATATCTGCTCCATTCAGCCCCTCTTGATCATACATGCTGGTGTGCTTCTTCCATGTGGACTTTGCTCTTTCTGCGCTGAATGGGGAATGCATTTTTTTAAATTGTTGTCCTATATGAAAATTATTATGGGGTTATGGGGGAGGAGTGTGGGGAAGGAAGGGAAATATGGAGAGCTGGTTCTGAGGATCTAAGTGGAGGGAGGATGTTTTGAGAGTGATGATGACGACAAGTGGGCAAATGTGGTCTGCATAAAATTGATGTACGTATGGATCATGATGGGAGTTGTATGAGCCCCCAATAAAATAATTCATTTAAAAAAGGGAGGGGGATAGAGGGGCTTATATCAAGGACTCAAGTACAAAATATTTGGAAATGAATATGGTAACAATGTGTACAAATATGCTTGATACAAATGATGTATTGAATGTTCTAAGAGCCCCCAATAAAATTATTGAAAAAAATTGTCCTGAAATCATTAAGCTTTCAACAACCACCTCCATCATGCCCCAAGTCTTCTAAAGTCTTCTTTAAGTGAGATAGCAAATTAGCTTATTTAGTAAAGAATATTTGCCTGAAATTGTATGCCCTTTTGTTGAACTATGTACATGGGATCAAATGGATACCGTCCACTCGTATCAAATCTTCAGATAGGAAGAACCAGGATCCAGGAGTTCATGTCAATGGGGAGTGAACAATTCTAAAAGACAGAGTGAGAAGGATTGCACCTCTTGAAGAATGTATTCAACGCTCCAGAACTGTACGTACAGAAATTGTTGAACCAGTGTGGCTGGCTGTGTGCATGCTCCACAACAATTACACTAGAAAAGACAAATGTTACCACCCACACTCTAGCCAAATTCACGGAAGTTCAGAGAAAGGGCAGCGAGCACTGATCACTGAGCATTGACTTCCTGGGATCTCTCTGCCAAGCCCAAGGGGGCAGTCAGGGTGGGAACCCAACTCAGAGATAGCCTTACTAGGCAGTGTGTATTTGTCCTCCATCATCCAGTCTGACCCCTCAGAGCTCAGAGAACAGCAGACAGAGGACACCAAGGACGAGAAAGCTTCTCTCTCTCTCTCTCTCTCTCTCTCCCTCCCTTCTTTACTTTCCTTCTTTCTTCTCCTCTTAAAGGGGATATTCAAATGGAGAAGTATGTGGGGAGCCTCTTCTGGGCGATTGCAGAGTAACGGTCACCATCACTATCTCCCCACCCAAAGGGGCCTGAGTTTATCTACCTGACTGTGGGGAAACTGCCCATTCAAGGTCTGAAACCTGATTTCTCAATTTCAAACTTCAGACTTTTCTACTCTGTCAGTCTGGGTTGATTAGAAAAACAAATTCTTAGATACTCATGTGTATAAGAGAGAACTTTATATCAAAGAACAGTTGTACATTAAGAAAACATCCCGGGCTGAGCCCAGGTAGTGTAGTGGTTGAGTGCAGGACTGTGGCCGACTGGCTTGGCGGTTCAAATCCAGCAGCAACAAGGCTGGGCCTCCCACTCCTACCAGAAGGCAGTGATGCCTAAAAAAAATAAATAAATAAATAAAAAGAAAAGAAAACATCCCTGCCCAATTCAGATCAAGTCCACAAGTTTGGTATTATCCCATATGTCGATACTAGTCCATAAATTCCTCTAGATGCACACAGCCATGCAATGATGCCAAATGCAGGAAAATCACAAGCCAGTGGGTGAAAAGTCTTGGGGATCCAGTGACGGTGGAAACATCTCAGTGCTGGGTGGGTCTCCACCTCCCTCCTCCAGATCCAGGGCTCTCTATCTATCAGCATAGCCCCATGCGGCTTGTCAACAGAAATACCCCACAGAGAGTGAGTGTATCTGACCTCCAGTGAGCTATGTATTTCCATTGTGCCTCCAGACGAGGTCATCAAGCTGCTACCTGATTGACAGGTTAGACACCACACATTCACTCTTTCTTTTCTTTCTTTTTTTTTTTAACTGTATGTGCTGCAAGTACTCACACCTTCACTCTTGACACTGGATATGAAGCTACCAGATCCAGTGAAGGGCAAATCCTGCTTCCCATTACTCAATTCCATCTTGGGATTTTGGCCAGAAATGTCTTTCACTGGTAAGTGAGGATAACCAGTAAGAGCCCACCACAGTGAGCTTTACACATATTTTCTCATTTGAATGTCACCTTTTTACTGATGAGGAAATGTCATCTAAGACTTTCAAGGAGCTTTCCTAGATCACAGCCGGTCAGAGACAGACCTAATTCAGACCTTCTGACACCCTACTGCCACAGCTGTCTTTTCCCAACCCCATTTCAGTCACCTTCTTTCTCTACAGCCTGTGCTCTTTCTCATATTCACCCACATAGCTTTGTACACTAACTTATCCCTTGACATTGCCATTCATCAACTTCAAGAAGCCCCTCAAGTGACTACAATAATGCCTGTCTGATATAATCTGGAAATAACATTGTTGAAGGTTCAATATCGACCACACACTCATGCTTATTTATTTATTTCAAAAATCATTTTATTGGGAGCTCTTACAGATATCAAAACATGTCATAGTTCAAGCACATCAAGCATTATTGTACAATTGCTAAAACAACCAGTTTCAAAACATTTTCTTTCTTCTTGAATTTCTCGATATCAGTTCCCCTTTCTCCCCTCTCTCCCCCACCCTATGCCCCAGGAACCTTTATGTATGTATCTTACACCCTCCAAAATGCCCATTCACATTTAATTCTGTTATTCACTTCTCTTGAGTGGGGTTATACAGTCATCAATGCTATCAGCTCCTCTCCCATACCCTCAAGGAACCATCACACCTGTTACTGTTTCTGAAGGCTTATCCATCTTGACTTTCATACATCGAATGATCTTAATTCTAAAAATAACATATGCAAGTCTAACATGATTAATGAGCTATGTAATATAAAAGCCACAGTAGAAAGCGGGGAAATATTAAAGAGCTAGAGGACGGTTATGTGTTTCATCAGTACTATATTGCACCCTAGATTTATCATCCCTTCTGTGTGACCCTTCTGAGCAGGACTGTCCAATGATCTTACAGGTGGGTTTCGGGTCTTCACTACATCTTCGCCCCTTCACATTGATTTGATTGCTTGCTTTTTTAATTTCCGATACATTTTCCCCCATTGATACTTCATGATGACACAGTTGTACTTCTTCCATGTGGGCTTTCTTGCTCCCTTGCTAGATGACTGCTTGTTTAACGGCAAGCTTTTAAGACCCCAGATGCTACATCTTTTAATAGCCAGGTACCATCAGCTTTCTTCAGCACATTTTTTTTGGGGGGGGGCATCACTGCTCTCCGGTAGTGGGAGTAGGAGGCCCAGCCCCACTGCTGGAATTGAACCTCTGTCCCAGTGGGCGCGTCCAGTGTCCCGCGCACAACCACTACGCCACCGGGGCTCAGCCTCTTCAGCACATTTTATTATGCAGCCATTTTGTCTTCAGCGATCATGTCAGACTTTTAAATCCAATGTCCATTAGTTATGTATTACCACTTCTAGTCAACATATTTACTACAAATGCTGAGATAGGATAAATAACTTGCCCAGGCTGACATAACTAGCAAGCTATGGCTAGTAAATCAAAGTCAAGTCTAACCAACTCTCACGCCTTGGCTTTCTTTAACACACCCCAATGTACTACTTCCAGGAAGTCTAGCCAATGGCAGTCATGGAACATTTTCAGCACCCATGAAATTCCAAGTGTTGGGCTTACTGATATATATATGTATGTATGTATGTATATATGTGTGTGCGTACATAATGTTTATATAGGTAAGGAATACAGCTTATTGTACCAAATTTCAATCCAGATGGAGAATATGGTCTCTCCATCTTGAAAGGGAGTACATTGGGTTTTGTTGTTGTTGTCGTTGTTCTTGTCAGCTGCCATTGTGTCAACACCTGACTCATCACAACCCAAGCACAATAAATAAACAGAACAACTGCCCATTCCTGGACCATCCCCAAGATTGGTTGCCCCCTGGATTGTAATGAACAGATTCCAGATTCAGCACCCCAATGTCTCAGTGTCCTCCTCTCTAAAGTGAGAAACCACTTCTAAAGCTTGTTGGGAGAATTATGTAGCCACAGCTCAAGTAAACCTCTCAGAATAGTACCTGGAATTGATGGTCTTCTTTCATCTTCTCACAAAGCACACTGCACGTAATGCTAGATGTGGCCCCAATCAGGAGGTGAAAGCTAGAACCATGTCCCTTATTTTAAAATGGACACAATAGACAAGCTGATTTCAAAACTGAGCCATGCCATTTCCAGTCACCTCATGCGAAAGTTTGACCTTGACTAAGGAAGACAGAAGGAGAACTGGTGCATTTGAACGAGGGTGCTGGTGAGGGGTAGTGAAAGTACAACGGACTGCCAAAAGAACAAACCAATCTGTCTTGGAAGAAGCACAGCCAGAGTTCTTCTTCAAGGCAAAGATAGCAAATCTTCCTCTCACGTACTTTGGAGTCCCGTTCCTGGAGAAGGGGAGCAGGTTTGGTAAAGTAGAGGGGCAGTGAAAAGTAGGCAGGCCCTGGACAAGATGAACAATGGGCTCAAACATCAGAAAAATGCTTAAGTTAGTGTAGGATGGAGCAGTGCTTCCTTCTGTTTGTTTGGGGTTTTTTTGTTCTTTTTTTTGGGGGGGGGGCATCACTGCTCTCCGGTGGTGGGAGTAGGAGGCCCAGCCCCACTGCTGGAATTGAACCTCTGTCCCAGTGGGCCGCAGTCCCGCGCACAACCACTACGCCCCCGGGGCTCAGCCCCTTCTGTTGTAGATAGAATCATTACAATCAGAACCAACCTGATGGTTCCTCATAGCAATAGCGTTTGTGAATTCCTCACATGCATCCTGTAATATGCCGACTGCAGTGTGGACACTTCTTGAATATATTAAACCTTTTTGTCATGTAAAGGCTTACTTGCCAGATCAGTTTTCTATTCAATAATTCATAAACGTTTCATTTGATGTCACATAATCTAACCCATTTTTTCATGTGTTTTCTGTATCTACTTCTCCTTCTTTCGTAAGCCTACAGAATTTGGCCTTGGGGAAACAGTACTCCTGTGACTTTAAATGGCTGATTATTCTATGTGTTATACTTCCTTAGTACTATTGTTCCTGTGTTCATCCAGATTCACAGACACGCACATGAGAAAGAGCTTCAGCCAGGCCCCTTGTAGGGTAGTAAGGTTGGGCAACTTCTCTGTTGGGTGAACAAAGAGAATAGAGCGTCAACTATCAAGACTACAGAAAAAGAAGAGCAGAGAGAAAGAGAGAGAGAGAGAGAGAACTCACTGCCACCAGACAAGAAGAATCAGGAGCTGAGCATGTCCCACTGGATAACAGAAAGGTAAAAATCAGCTTTGTTCATGAATCCAGAACAAACAAAACTCATCCCTCCACCTCCCACAGTAGCCCAACTCACCCCTCACCTTCCAGCACAGGTCAACAGAACCAAGAAAAAAATCCACTTTTGAGATGGCCCAAAGCCTCTCCTGGCACCAGTTTCCACAACCCTCCAACCCTAAAAGGCTCAAATCATTCTGCCTGTGGGTAAGCAGACCCCAATCTCATCTCGTGTTGGTTCGGTGCAAGGAAGACCTTAATAATGTCTTTTACCTGAAATTTAAAAAAGAAGGATCTTTATATAAAAGAACAATTGCATATTGAGAAAACACCCCAGTCCTATCCAGATCAAGTCCGTAAGTCCAATATTAGGCCATATGTCTGGAACTAGTCCATAAATTCCTCTTCAGACTCACACAACACCTGCAATGGCACCAAATTCAGGAATATCACTGGCCTGTGGGTGGAAAGCCTTGTGGGTCCGGTGGCAGTGGAAGCATCTCAGCACTGGCAGGGATTTCTATGTTAGTCTGGGTAGACTAGAGAAACAAATTCATAAACATACATATGTACATAAAAGAGGGTTTTATATAAAGGGTAATTGTTCATTAAGAAATTACTCCAACCCACTCCAGTCCAAGACCATAAATCTGATACCAATCTATACAGATCTCTTCACACTCACAAGACACATGAAGTGATGTCAAATGCAGGACCATCACTGACCAGTGGGTAGAAAGTCTTTGGATCCAGTGGCATTGTACGTATCGCAGCACTGGCAGGAGTCTCTATGTGGCTTTCTAGTTTCAGAGGTCTGGTTCCATCAGGGTAGGTCCATGTGGTTTCTCCTCAGGGATGTCTCACAGGGAGTCAGCCTTGTGTCTTGTCAGTAGAGCATCTCCAAGGGTGTGAATTCAGAGAGAGGTGCCTCATGCCTTCAAGGAGAAAATACCAGATTCCCCAGAATTCACAGGAGAAGGCCATGCCCACACAGAAGTCTCATTGCCTATCTTCAGATTGACAAGCAAAACTCCACCCCTATACTCTTCATCCTCAAATTGGCACCAGATTAGGTGACTGCCATAGTCTCCATGTGGCTCTTCCTGCTCCAGGCCTCTATCTCCATCAGTGTAGCTTCACATGTCTTGTCAGCAGGAGAGGAAGCAGAGAGTATAGGTCTGGCCACCAGTGAGCTACTTTGCACCTCCAAATGAGATCATCAAGCTGCGACCTGATTGACAAGCTAGATTCTACCCCTTCACCAAATTGACAGCAGATTATGTAACAGCCACGTTTCTCCTTTGACACCCATCCATCAGTTGGCTGGAATTTGAGACATGAAGATTAGTTCATTTCCAGACCTAAGTGGTGATTAAGAGTCATGGTCTCAGAAATTCTACTAATCTCTAGCCAATCAGTAAGACTGGTTGGTTTTTTAAATTATTTTTGAGTTTTTTTCCCAGTGTTTTCTTCTTTCTCTTGTGACCCCTTGCAAAGCAGTTGGTAATTGTAGATGGGCACCATCTAATTCTTTGGGGCTCAGAATTACTGAGGCTGATAATCCCATGCTCATAGTCCGTGAATTTCCATGCACCTTTGATTTTCTTCATGCTCCTTTGTTCTGGATGTTAAGTGATTGATTGTTGTACTTTAGAGAGCAGCTCATACACTTTTAAGACTTCAGTTGTTGCTGCTGCTGCTGTTGTTAGGTGCTTTCAAGGCAGTTCCGACTCGTAGAAATTCCATGCACAGCAGCACAAAACACCAGCTGATCCTGTTGTCACTCTCCAAAGTGGGGTACAGACCATTGTCTTTGTGGCCTCTGTAATACCAATGGGCCCCAATCTCCAAAACCAAAGTTCTGACACCAGGCACCAAGACTCATTCTTCAAGATGCTTGATTATGTCTAAGAAGTTTTAATAGATTTAACCCTTGTATGCTGCACCACATTCCTGGATATATTTGCAGCAAAAGTTAAATATAGTCATATAAATAGCAAATATAATCTGTAAAGGTGCAAGAAACTCCACCTCAAGGATAAAGATAGCAAGACCGGCCAGGCAGCTCCCCTCTGTATGATAGCTATGTCTTCAGATATACGTGGGTTCCTAGGGGAGTCACTGCAGGGAAACTGAGGACTGAAGGGTCACGGGATCCTTTGAAGACCTGGCCCGCGATTGGCTTCCATCACTTCCTACCATATTCCAATGGCCACAGGGCAATTTCATGTTGCAGAGACCAACTTTATTGTAAGGGATACCGGGAAATACAGTTTTCCTGGGCCCCAAGAAAGAGAAGACAATGAACGTAGCATTGTTCCTTGTTCATGACTTCCTTTCCAATGTCTCCACATTTTCAAGCATTTTCCATGAGTTTCACATACTCATCTTTTCTATGTTCCCTCTCAAAAAACTTGTCAGCAACTAGCCCACTCTCCTTGTGTAAGACCAGATCACGCTCTCTAGAGCATCTTCTTCCAAAACCATCTGCTCTGTAATCAACTAGCTACTCAACTCTCAGAGGGCAAAGCCATGACTATATAGTGCTGAATTCCAGACCCAGTAACAGACTCGGGTTGGAAAGACAGTCACTTCTCCTCCTCTTAGCAGCAACAAGCATATTTCAGCCTGGCGGGAGTTAGGGTTTGCTCCCCTCCCCATCTCTCCCTGGGATGGGCAGGAAGATGGCACATAACTGTGTTGGCCTTGAATGAATTCCTGTGCAGAGCTTCCCTTCCCACCCCCACAGCCAGAGTCCTTTTGTTTTGTTTTTTGTTTGTTTGTTTTTCAAAATAAACATCAGGAATTGGTTTATAGAAGAGCTCACCTGGGCAGGGATCTTAACTCCCAGAACCCCCCCTGTCCAGCCCCAGCATCGGTGAGGGTCACTGCAATGCCAGGACCCTTGGTCCTATTGACCGTGACACGTTATCGGTGTGAAGTGCCATCACTCCATTCCAGCTCCCTGAGTATAGAGGAGCCTGCTCCTCAGGGATTCAGGGCTGTGGCCTTGGGGAAGCAGTGTCCCAGGTCTGTCGTCTGAAGCACCTCTGGGAAGGTTTGGCCTCTCAGCCTGTTGAAGGGTTAATAGTGGCTGTCCCTCGGGCCTTCCTCAGATTCAGTCACACGAGAGGGCAAAGCTTGACAGAGATGTACATACTCTCATTCGTACACAGACACACTGCCGTAGGTGTACATACAGCGGTGTTAAACACACAAGTGCACACCTACTCACACAGATTTGTTCATTTTGTATGCACATTTGCACACCTATATATACATCCCCCCACACAGAGGTGGTCTTCACACCTATACAGAGATGGACTAACATGAACACACCAGGCACATCTACGTGCATACACATGCGATACACACACAGATGTATTTGACATTCTCCTGGGCTCCATAAAGCACAACACCCCAAGGAAGTCTTCCTTACTGATCTGCTTTCTCGCCCACAAACCTGGGCCCTCACCCTCTGAATCCCGCCGATGGTCTGACCCTCCAGCCTCATCAATCCAAGTCCTATCTGGAGACTGCCACCCTCCAAAAGGAAGCAGCCACCACTGTTTCTTTCAATGTCCTCAGGATCTGTGAAAGTGGGTGAACGGATGGCCAGGAGCTGAGAGATGAACTAGACACAGGAGTGGGAACCAGGGCCCACTGACTGAACTGAGTCCAAAGTGCTGGGGTGGGAGGCAGCCCCTCCTGAGAATACGCTCCCTCTTTTGGGGGGGACTGGGAGTGTGGAAAAGGAGGCAGCCACCCTGTTGGAACCAGACTTGGGCACACACCTCCAAACTAGCCGGGGTCTTTGATCTTTGGTAGAGGTGGCTGGGAGAATGGGAGGTGGGTCAGCAGCGGAAGCCAGAAAGACAAGAGACTGGAGGAGCAGTCCGCTAAGACATATGAAAGATAGCTATTTGGCCAACTGATTGAAAGAGATCCATATTTGTACCCGTTCCAAAGAACAGTGACCCAACATCATTCTTAAATTATTGAACAATATCATAGACATTACATGTAAGTCAATTTAAAAAATCGTTCTTACAGGGAGCTTTTATAGTTCTTATAACATCCCATACATCAATTGTATCAAGCATAGTTGCACACATGTTGCCATCCTCATTTCCAAAACATTTTCTACTTGAGCTCTAGGTGCAAACTCCTCCTTTTTCTCCTCCCTCCCTTCCCACCCTCGTGAATCCTCGATCAATGATCTATTGCTATTATTTCATATCTTATGCTGTCTGTTGTCTCCCTTCACTCACCTTTCTGTTATTTATCCCGTTGTGGGGAGGGCAAGGACATCTTTGCTGAAGATCATCCCACTTTGGTTGCAGCAGTACATAGAACTGAAACTGCCAGATTCATAAGAGGACAGAGAACAAAAAACAGCCCTGTTGATGGAAGATGGCTCTTGGCTCAAAGCAGAGACTACCAGAAAGATATGTACTTGTGTTTTGTTGAGTACGCAAAGGCATTTGACTGTGTAATTGTAACAAAGTGCCAATAGCCTTGAGAAGAATAAGAATTTGAGAACATTTCTTTGAGTTCATGTGGGACCCACACATGCATCAAGAGCCATTTGTGCAAACTGAAAAAGGGAATTATTCATGGTTTAAAATCAGGAAAGGGTTATATCCTCTTACCACACCACCCATTGGTGCCAAGACAAAGGTACATCCAGATGCCCGCACACATGGTATGTGAAGCTGTCTAGAGAAACAAAGTCAATGACATCCACAGGATGGGAGAATCTGGTCCCTCCTTTGAGGGGCACTGGATGTCCCACAGGGGATATGATGATCCTTCCAGGACTGGACTCAGGGATATATCTCAAAACAAGCTGAGAGCTCTGATCTCTCTCAGAGATGGCTGGGAGAAATGGGAGGTGGGTCAGAATTGGAAGACAGAAAAACAAACTAGAGGAGCAGTTCAGGCCCAACACCCTCTTCTTTCTCCCTCTTCCCTGGAGCATCTCTAAGTAGGGTCTCACTCAATCATGAATCAGTTCCATCATCTTCGTTTTGAAACATGTATTTATTTATTTTAACTTCTTATTGTGATGTGGGCAAAAGTTTACAGACCAAATTGATTTTGCATTTAACCACTCGTACACATTTTAATGTGTGATGCGGGTGGTGGTCCCTATCATATACCATATGTACTTGAGTATAAGCCAACCCAAATATCAGCTGAGACACCTAATTTTACTACAAAAACTACATTTAAAATGTACTAGGAACAACAACTGATCCAAAATCAGTGGTGAGGAGAGAGTAAGGGATTGCTCGAGAGCAACGTAGCTGAGGGGAACAACTGAAACCCAAATGAAGGCTGAGCATGACAGTGGGACAAGAATTTAAAAGGGAATAGAGGAAAGAAATAGGAGGCAAGGGGTTTTTATAGAGGTCTAAATACAGGCATGTACATATGTAAATATATTTATATACAATGATGAGGAAAAAGATCTATGTGCATATATTTATAGTTTTAGTATTAATGTCGCAGATGGACATTGGGCCTCCACTCAAGTACTCCCTCAATGCAAGAATATGTTATTCTATTAAACTGGCATTTCATGATGTTCATTTTCCTGACATGACAGCTATAGACAAATGTGTGTATAAGCAAGTGTGGTGGAGAAAGCTGATGGTGCCCAGCTAGCAAAAAGATATAATGTCTGGAGTCTTCAAGGCTTGAATGTAAACACCCAGCCAGCTAGCTCAGAAGCAACAGAGCCCACATGGAAGAAGCACAGCAGCCTGTGTGATCTTGAGGTGTTGAAGAGATCAGGTATCAGGCCTCAAAGAACAGAAAATCAAATCATTGTGAATGAGGGGAAGTGTGGAGTGGGGATCCAAAGCCCATCTGTGGGCGACTGGACATCTCCTTATAAAAGAGTCTCAGGGAGGAGACAAGTCCGTCAGGGTGCCATGTAGCAAGGATGAAGCACACAGCTTTCCTCTAATTCTTAAATGCCCACTCCCCTCTTCCTCCTGCCATCATGATCCCAATTCTACCTTACAAATCCGGCTAAATCAGAGAATGTATACTGGTACAGATAGAAACTGGATACACAGGGAATCCAGAATTGATGTCAGACAGTGTAAGACATGACAAAATAATAATAATTTATAAATTATCAAGAGTGTATGGGGAAGAGGGGAGTGGGCAGGGAGGGAGAAAATGAGGAGCTGATATACCATGGGCTCAAGTAGAAAGTAAATATTTTGAGAATGACGAGGGCAGCAGGTGTACACATGTGTTTGACACACCATGCATGCATGTATAAATTGTGATAAGAATTGTATGAGCCCACAATAAAATTATTTTTTAAGTGCTGAAAATCTCGGCTTATGCACAATATATGTATGGTAACCACACTTAACCTACTCCCCTATGTTTTTTGTTTCCATCTGTCCTTTCCAGTCCATTCCTACCTTCTGAACTTTATTCCTAAACAAATGTTACCTTTTGATCTCATATACTTGATTGTTCGAAGACATGCATACCTTAGTGGTAATAAGATGCCTTCACTTTAGCTAAGGTGACCAGACGTCCTGCTTTTTAATAATTTTTCCTGCATCCCGTGGTGTTCTAGAATTAAATAAATATATTAAATACTATTTTTGTGTTCCATGGACATTCTTGTTGCTCCATATAGACCAAATTTTTAATCAAGAACTCTCCCTCCTCTCCCACCTCCCCAGTCAATGGTGTCCTGCTTAAAATCTGGTCACTTGACCTTAGGCTTACCTAAGGCTAACTTTTAAGCCAGCAGGATGAGTTCAGATCTGGAAGGGAAGGGCCGTAAGATTCATTCAAGGTTTTTCACTGCTCTCTAGCTGACCAGTTAATCTGGACTTTTCCTGTTTGGACAGACGTTCTCTTCATCTGAGTAACTTCAATGGAAGCCATAGTCCTTGCTTTTCCTACTGCTCAAGGATTAAAAAGTGGATATGAGTTCTAGGGTCAATCCACCAGAAGTTTTTTCCTCTTGGGGGAAAGTTAAGGCAAAGAGATGCAAGGACCGATCGCACGTGTAGGAGCTAGCGAAGGTCCTTTTTAGAAAGTCATGCCCACCTCCACCTCCATAGTGAACCGAAAGAAGCTCTCCTGCCAGCATCTCGATGGGAATGGTCTACCTCTAGCCATGGTTGAGATGACCTTTCCAAGGGAACCACCCAGTCTACGTGAATGCCTTCATGTGACACTGCCACCAAACATCTCAGCACCACCCACCCTGCGCTGCCCTGCAGGAAGGCATGCTTCTGGGGTCTTTCCAACTGGGGGGAGAGGTCCCTCAAAATGAAGAAACAAGAGTCCATGACTATGATGAGCTATTTGGATTTATTAGCAGGAAGAGCTGGGAGACAAGCCCAGTGCCGTGCCGAGGGCTGGGGTGGGGTGTCAGGGCCTGTCATGGGCATCTGCAGGGAGAAGGCTTCAGGGGAGGGTCTCAGCATCACTGCCTTTGGCAGACAAAAGGCAGAGGTTGTGCGCATGGAGTTCGCTGCCAACAACCCCCTGGTGGAAGAGAACACAAGTTTGTCAATTGCCAACCTGTTGGTATCCCCTGGTCCTTCTTCCCTGCTTGGGTCACCCCTGCCGTCATCTTTCTCTCACCAAGACCCCTTCCAACTAAGGGTCCCGGAGCCAGGTCATGAGTTAAACGTTTCCTTTGGATGAGCCTATGAGTCCTCCGAGTGATAACACGAAGGGCTGTCATTGTCCTCATATCATAGATGAGGACATTGAGGCTCTGGGAAGGTAAAGCAATGTGTCAAATACCACAGATGGCCTTAGCCACACGACTGAGATTCCCCCACATCTGGCCCCTGTGTTGTTGTCCACATCGGTTCACAGATGGTGTGTGTCTATCACCTGCCCGAATCTTCCCCAGGTGTGGCATTCACAACATGTTCTCTCATCCCTTCTGTCATCAGTCACTCACAATGTCACCTCCATAGCTGAGGACAGAAGAGGCCTACTCATGAGGATGGGGGCACATGTGTGGGGCTTCAAAGGTAGAGACTGTCAACTGTGTGTGACTGGAAGATTTCCTCTCTCTCAGTCCCATTCCCATTCAGGAGTTTGCCTTTCCAGGTGGAGAGTGAATAAGGAGTTGGAGGAGATGTAGCCAGGGAGCTCAAAGGAATGATTTATAAGAGTCCTACTACTCTTCTCCTTCCCCTGGGGCCCAGAGTAACTCACCTCGAGTGTTCATGGACACACAGTTACCACACCCACACCTTGGCTGTCCTGGGGCCCAGTTGGCATAATTCCAGCAGGTCCGATCAGTCCACTGAAATCTTTGGCACTAGGAAAGTGAAAGTCTGCGCTCAGAGCACAAAAATGGAGAAAGGCAGACAGATCCAGAGGCCCTAGAGAGTGGCCACTGCTGGCTTTTCCCGCTGCTCCACAATCCAGGACACAGCCCATGGCCTCATCCCTGAGGGTTCGTGAGTGATGACCATGAAAGGTCAGCCCTCATGCCCCATCATCCCAAGAGCAGGCAACCTCAAGTTTCACTGTGTGTGCAAATTTACTTGGAGATGTTCTGGAAAGTGAATGATTCAGATGGCCAGGGGAGGTACCCGAAAGCCTGCATTTCTAACAAGCTGCTGAGTTATACTGAGACCAATTTCATAGATCAAACTGGAAGAAGCAAAAGGAAAGAGCCCTTGTTCAACCACAATCCCACAGATAGGCTGAGATAAGGTCCCCATATTCCAGATGAGGAAAAAGAGGCGCCAAGAGAATCATTCGTGAGTAGCCAAGTTGAGTCCACATGCTAAGAGGGATATGTCAAAAAATAGTGCTTCTTAAATCCAGTTTATACAGGCATGGATTCATTAAGGTCAAGTTGGAAAGCACATCCCTGTGTTCCATAGATGGCTATAGACATGTTATTTCAATAAAGCATTAGTCTTAATCTTGTTAGAGTACCTAACAAAGGAAAAATGACTTGAGGTCCTTGTGCATGCCCAAACTGCCATTTTGACGTATAAATTGAAGACAGCAGAATTCTTCAGAGAAGGGTTAGCGATATGGAGACATCACTTTTAGATGTTTAAAGACTCAGATAACGAATATGTCAAGGAATCATAACCGCCCATCTTGATATTTTTGTATAGTAGAGATTTCTGTGATTTTATGACAATACTTTTCTGACTAGTCATTGTATTTCACGCACCCAAGAGTAGGTTGAAAAAATGTCTAACAACCAACCTGAGGGGAGTTAAGAAGACAGGATTGGGCACCCCAGAGGGCAGATTTGTAGCAACCACTCATTTCCTTAAATACTCCCACCATGATGGATTTCCAGCTGGAAGTAGGAAGTCAGTGATCATGATGTTGGGAAGAGATGCCCACCGTCCAAAACACTGACACTCACGCTCCAGCACAGCTCAGCCCGCTGCTCTGAAGACACATCAGCGCTTGTCTGAATTAGAGCCGCCACGGTGTTCTCTCAATCAATCAGAAAGCACTCCGGGATGTAGGCCTGGGGCCCTGACTTACCTGAAGGAAGGCTCCAATCCACACCTGCCACGTGTTCATCCTACTGACCCAACACAGCATCTGGGAGTTGAAGTGGTAGCTATGGATGGAGACAAGGCTGCCTCTGTAGCACCTCTGGCAGGTATTCTGCAGAAGAAGAGGACATGATGGGAAGAGATGGGGTAGAGAATTCACCCTTGTGTGTCTTCTGTCCTTGAGTCTCCAGGGAAAAGTTCCCTTTCCTTTTCAGGTCAGAAATTGGAACCGGACTGAGCACTGGTGGCGTCGTGGTTGAGTACGGAACTGCGGCCCACAGGCTTGGCAGTTCAAATCCAGTGGTGGCAGCTCTCCAGGAGCAAGGCTGGGTAGCTCCCACGACCACCAGAGGGCAGTGATGCCCCCCAAACAGACAAACAAACAAACAAAAAAATTGGAACCCTGCTGGCTCTCTTCAATCCCACCTCCTGCTCCTTATCAGTTGTCAGGACATTTTCTGCAGGTCATTAGAAAGAATTCTTCTAAGCATGACAGCCGCCCATTATGGGGAGTTACTCTCTCTTGGGGACCATTCCAAGTGCTGTTTAAGTTTGGTGCTATGGCATAGGCCTGCAACTCTGAGAGACCGCTCCTGGATTCCTCCGCATTACATAGAAAAACACTCAAGTTGGGCAGGGTGAGGAGACCTGTCCAGGTCACCCAGTCAACGAAAGGCAGACCACATGTGTAGCTCAAACACCAAATCCTATTGTCTAAAGCATTGCTTCTTAATGAACAATCCCCTAGACAATTTCAGGGTCACCTGGGAATTTCTTTTAAGCACAAACTCCTGTTTCACCCCAGACCTGTTGCATCAGACTTTAGGAGCAAGCCTCTGCAACCTGGTCTCTGCATTCTGGACGTTGACAACCCACCAACATAAACAAAAGCAGCCCCAGGAACGCCTCGGTGGTTTAAGTCTGCCTGCTCATCTGGGGGAGAAAGAAGATACTCTACTCCCTCGAACATTTCCAGTCTCATAAACCCTAAAGATGAGCTCTATCTGGCCTATGACGTCACTGGAAATCAGAATCAATTGATGGGTGGGGGGTTGATTTTCATGTAAATGAACAGGCAGCAGAAAATTGAATTCGCTTTCTTCTCCCCCACCCCACTCCACCCGCCCACCTCCTGCCAATTACCTGAGCTTGTACGAATGGCATCGGCGTTGTCACCACGTGGAATTCACAGTTCTTGCACCCAGGGGTGCCCAGCACTCGAACTGTGTCCTCCTCTCGGGGACACTGCACGTCACTGTCCAAGGGAGCTGACTCTAGATCCACAGGCTCCTCGTTCTCAGGGCACTCCTTACACTCAGAAGCCTCAGACTCCTCCCCCTCTGAGGGACTGGGCTTCTCAGCCAGGGCCAACTCTCCCTCCGGCTCCCCTGAGCCTTCGAGATTCTGACTCAGATCTGCCACCTTCTCTGCCATCTCCAGTGCAGGTCCATCCTTTCCTGAAGAAAGAATGAATAGATCAATATCCCAGGAAGCCCAGTGCCTGCTGATTCCAGAACCACAGACAATTCCTACAGTTCCCCCATAGGAACTCCACTTTGAGCCATGGGGAGAAGATTCCTTAGGTATTTGGGGAAATACCTCTCTTAGTTAATAGCTACAGATTTGTGAGGTCCTGGCTTCTGTTCAAGACTAAAGATACGTTTGATGGAAGCAGCTGTGAGAAAGAAGCCGGGGGATATCACTGGTCTTTGCACAAAATGTTCAAACCACAGTTTTCAGTTCAGAAGCACTTGATCAGGAGTGGACTGGGTTCACTGCTGAGGGGGAGACCTGGCCCTGCCCTAAAAGAGGAGCAGGAACAAAAGAGAAGGATGATACATGAGATGAGACAGGGGGGACTTACTCAGATGAAGAGCAGACACTGCCCCCAGCAAGAGAAGCAGCAGGATCGGACGGCAATTCATAACTCCCGAGTCTTGTGGCAAGCGCAGACGCCAACTTCTTTTGGAGCTAGTCCTTACGTGTCAGGCACACACTTTGGTACACAGAGAGAAAGGCGAAAAAGAGGTTTCATTAGTTGATGGATTCGGGGTCCAATGAGAGCGCTTGATCCTCATGCTTTTTTGAGTAGCCCCTGAGCTGGAACTTGAGGGAAAGAGTATGGGGAAAGGGCAGTCCTGATCCCTGAGACTTCTTTCTCTGATCCCAAAGAAAGCACTCAGCTCAAATCCTGCCCTCCCCCCAAGGTACACAAGCTAGGGTCAAAGCTAGTTCATTGGTCCATGCGTTCAATATTCTCCTAGGTGCTCATCATACATGCCCACCTTCCTCCAGACCTTGCG
Source organism: Nesogale talazaci (assembly GCA_004026705.1). NCBI lineage: Eukaryota > Metazoa > Chordata > Mammalia > Afrosoricida > Tenrecidae > Nesogale > Nesogale talazaci. The sequence goes on from PVJH01004670.1 coordinate 93,946, forward strand.
TTCCTTCTCCCTGGGCAGCCAGGATGTACTCACCCGTCACAGAGTTTGAGATATCTTCTCAAAGCCTCTGACTGCTCTGCATCTCAGACAACCTTTATATTGGGCTTTTGGGGAAGTGGGGAGTGTTCAGCATGGTTACCCCAGGGGTGAGTGGAGCCACGGAACTGATAAGAAGTTTGCTCTGTCTCCTCCCCCTTGGTTCTGCTCTCTGTGGACCTCCGAGGATCTTTCCTGAGGCTGCAGTCATGTGGCCGCCCTATGTCTTACTTTGCTCCAGAAGGCCTTGGGTCTTTTCCCATTGTCCAGGCACATTGTCCTGCCCCCTCCAGTCTCCCTGTCTGCACAATATTCCTTAACTACAAGAGCAGCTTGCAACTGGTTCCTATGCCGGGAAATGAAGTGGGGCGTCCCAATGGGAAGTGGGGACCAGGAAAGGGAAGAAAGAGAGACTAGGCGGAAAGGAGTCTCAGCCCTCGTAATCCTTTACCTGGACAGATCCTGCCTTTATCCATCACAGCCCTGAATCCGCACCTCCGCCTCAACACCACGCAAAATACATTATTATCTTCTATCCACAGAAGAAAAAATAAGACCCAGAGAGGCACAGTGACTCTCCAAAGCCGAACAGGATGTGAGGGAACCTGAGTTTCTAAGTAATTTTGGCCCTGAGATCTTCTTTCTCTTTATTCTAGCTTTGTTTAACTTCCTTTTGTCCCCCTCCCTCTTTCCCATCTCTCTCTCTCCTTCTCTATCTTTCTTTCTGCATTATGGGGATGAAATTAAAAAACCTATGATCTTGCCTTTTCTTATGGATTTCTAGATCAAGAACCCCAGCTTCAATGTTTTTGACATTTAGGGTCATATTCTATCTAGCTGGACTGTGCGTTGTAAGACGTTTACCAGAATCCTGGTCCACTCACTGACATCAGTAATACCTCCCCCAAGTCATGGCACCAACAAATGGGAGACAAAATTGCTGCTGGTTGAAGACCATCCAGAATATGCCCAGAGGCCAAACTTAAGTGTTCCAAAGAGATGGTGGCCAGAATAAAAAGTAGAGTTATTTAAATGTGATGTGGCCCATATCCCCAGTTACCTGGCTCTCAGGTACTGGGACCAGGATGAGGATGCAGGGAGTGGAACCCTTGCCTCAGGTACAAAGTTTAAGGAAATGCAAAAAAGTCAGTGTTACATAAAAATAGCATTTAATTGTGTGCTTTATAAGTGAAACAAAAGCAAAAGTGTCCACGGTTAACCAATATTAAGAAATAAAAAGTCAAGTTTGGGGTCAGGATTGAATGAGGCTGCCTAGGTAAATGGACTAATATCCATTTTGGTGCTTCTCTTTTATCTCAAAGGAGCGCTGGTGGTTTCATAGATAGAGTCTTCTTCTGATAATAAAACAGGTGGCAATTTCAACCCACCAATATATGGTAGAATGATATAGAATTTTGATTCTATCGTGATTAGAATCCAATAGGACATTCCTATTCTGTCTTGTAAAATCACGACAGACTGGACTGAATAACAAAAGGCATTCTGGGGAAGGGCTACTAGCGTCTGGTTAGCTGAGTGGTCTGGAATACTACACCCTTGCAAGAAGTTATTCAGGGGGTCAAAGCTCGGCCTCTAATTGCTTGGGGTAGCAAAGGATGTCAGGAAAAGCAGAACTGTGTGCCTAATTGCTTCCATGAACAAATATATCCTTTGCTACAAGAAGGCAAAAAGGAAATGATGCCAGCCACCATTATGGAAATTTTTGATCTGCGATTCTATAGGAGATTCTAGCGAATCTCTGATCAAAAATAGAAATAGGCAGCACAAAATGCTAAATTCTAAAGAAACCATACTTCCTGGAACCCTGGAGGCTGGCTACGTTCCTCCAAAGGTTGCCCTGAGGTCACCAGTACACCTCCATGCGAAATACCCCTGAAGTCTTCCAATGGGGTAGCAAGTTGATTTATCTAGAAGAGACTATTTTTCTGAAATGTGCTGTCCTTTTAAAGGAATGTCTGTATGGGATCAAATTGATAAGAGCCACTCAAACTTTAGGTAAGAGGCTTGGGGATCCATGAGTTTACATCCATGGAGAGCGAAAACAATTCTGAAAGAGAGCGTGAACATGGTTGCATTCTTGGAAAGGTTGTGCCTTCTACATGCAGACATTGTCGAATTTGTGTATATATCACTTTGTATACTTCTAACAGCAATAAAAATGGAAAAGACAAATGCAACCACCCAAGCTCGGCAAAATTCACTGCAGTCCACAGAAAGGCAGACCATAACCAAGTCCTCACTTCTCCAGATCTCTCGGACCAGAGAGTTGGGGGTAGTTAGGTGATGACTCCATTCTATAACTTCCTATGTTGGCGGTGTGCCTTTGTTCTCCCTGTTCAATCCTGACTGTCCAGAGCCCAGGGAACCAAGTACAGGGAGCCCAGAATGGGACAAATGTGAGATTCTTTCTATACTCTTCTTTCCCCAAAGGTCTTCAAATGGAGAAGTACGTAGGAGGCCTCTTCTAGGCTTATTGCAAAGTAATGGCCATGACCATTATCTCTCCCACCCAAAGGACAACCCTCTGAACTCACTTACCTGACTGTGGAGAAACTGGCAACTCAACGGCTCAAGCCCTGATTTCTCAACCTCAACTTTCAAACTTTTCTAGTGGGGGAGACGGTGGACGACTACACCTACTCTCCATTCCTCTTCTCCATCCTAGAACTCAAGCCAGAAATGCCTTTCCCTGATCAGTGAGGATGACCAATAAGGTCAGCTCCAACATTAAGCCTGCAAGCTGCATGTTTACTACAAAGACTGAGAGAGAATAAACAACTCGCTTCATCTCATGTGAGGAGCCCTGGTGGTATAGGGGTTCAGCATCGGATGCCATCTACATGGTCTGCAGTCCAAAACCACTAGCACTCCTCCTCGGGGAACAGACTGGACTTTGTGCTTCTGTAAACAGTTATAGTCTCGGACCCACAGGGGATTGCTGAGTCAACATTGATTCGATGGCGGTGAGTTGAGACTCTTATACACCTAGTAAAGGATGACAAGTAACAAAACCCAAATCCATTGCACTTTCAAGTTCTGGCCCAAGGTGTGACCTATCAAAAAATCTAGCCAGCGACACCCATGGGACATTTTTAGCATCCATTGAATCCCAACTGTCTGGATTACTGTTCGCAGTTATGTTTATATGTGTTTCCTTCTGCATAATGACCCACGTCTATGCATACCCATCATATGCAGAACACGGATCTCTTCATCTTGAGAGACAGTTAGTTGCAAGGTGGTTGTTGTTTTATGAGCTTCCTCTGCGTCTGGCCCTGACTTCTCACAGCCCAAGCACAATCCAACATAACCCTGTCCACCCCTCTGCCAGCTACATCCTCAGTCACACATCAGATCATTGTGTGCAATATGGTTTTCACTGGGTGCATTGTGGAAGGAAATCATGGAGCCTTTCTTTTTATTTTGTCTTCATCTGGAAGCTCCTTCCACACCTGTTCTAGCAATAGGCAAGCCTCCACTGACACACAGGTGGGAGCTCTGCCTGAGCTGTATTCTCTTAAAATTGAACTTGGATCACCCTCTTTGCAGAGCAGAATGCTGCCATGCGACCACCAAATGCTTTGAGAAGCAGCACAACATGATGTATAGTAAAACCACAAGTTCCAGAGCTAGCGCCTTCATGTCTAAGTAGGATCAACGTTTGCCTCTGAAGGTTGTTCCAGGATGACCTGAGACCACGTCAAGGAAAACCCCCACAGTCATGCCTGATGTAAGCAGTTCGTGGTGGTCCTAGAGTGGCCCCTTCCCAAACGCGAGGCACGTGGAGCTGGACATGGCCCTCATCAGGAAAATAGAATCTAGAACTTTGACCCTCATCAAGATCTCAGTATAAAATGTGCTTGACGCAATGGATTGTTTTAAGAACTGTAAGAGCTCCTGATAAAATTAAAAAAAAAAAAGGCATCAGCACATTGATGGAATTACAAGGGATAAGTTGAATTAGAATGTGTATGAACCACCGAATATAAAAACTGTGAGCTATCATATAAATCTTCACCTAGTCACAATAAAAAACATTTCATAAGAAAGTTAAAAAGGACAAATTAATATTGACTGTTCCCCTATTGTGTGTGCGAAAACTTCTGAGGAACTCCAGAGTTTGATTTAAAGGCATGATCTTATTTCCACAGAGCTTTGTTAGGAATTTGTAGAGATAATAAAAGTGTGCACAAGTCTGTGTTTGAGGTTGGAAAGCCACTCCTCTTTATTCATAATTTTTACTTTTTAAACAATTTTCTTAATTCCTAAGATGCACCTATACTAAACACTGAAGAGTGTAGGTACCTTGTGAAAAATGTTTAACTTTTTAGTGTGAATTTGGTGAAAATTTGCCTGACCAATCAACTTTCCATTCAACAATCCATAAATAGTTTGTTTGATGTCATTGTTTTTGATCCTCACAACGTAACATCGTTTATCTAGTTTCCTGTTTCCTATATCAATTGCCCCTTCTTTGATAACTTTTATGACCTTTGTCTTTGGGTCACTGCTACCCCTTAGTTTCAAATGGTTAATTATTCTGTGTAGTCCCTACTTTCTTAGGGAAATAGTTTCATTTTTAGGCCTATTGTTTGGTTGAAAGTTGAGTCGTGGTGTGAGTTCATTTCCAGACCAAGAGCGTGACTAAAGGACCTAACCTCAGTGGTCTCACTGGTGGCTATCCAATCAATAAACCTGGTTATCTTTATTATTTTGATCTTTGTTTCCTTAAAAAAAATTTAAACAGTTTTATTGGCATGTAACTCATATCTTACAATTCAATAGTTTAATTTTTAAAAACAGTTGTGCAACAATCACATTGTAAAATATTTTCTTTTTTTGAATTCGTTCGTGTGTGTGTGTGTGTGTGTGGCATCACTGTCCTGGTGTGAGTAGGAAGTCCAGCCTTGCTCCTGGAGAGCTGCTGCTGGATTTGAACCATCAGTTCCACACACAACCACTGCACCACCAGGGACCAGCCTTTTTTGAACTCATCATTTTGCTGAAGATCAATCAGCAATTGTTGCAGCATTCAAAGGGAGTCGACAGATGTTCAGCCCAGATTCAGAAAAAGACATGGAACAAGAGATTTTAGTGCTTATGTCAGATGGGTCTTGGCTCAAAGCAGAGAACACCAGGAAGATGTTAACTTGTGTTTTAAGGACTATACAAAGACATTAGACTGTGTAGATCCAAACTAATTGTGGATCACCTTGAGAATAATGGGTATTCTAGAATATTTCCTTGTCTTCATGAAGAACCTGTACCTGAATCAAGAAGCAGTTGTGTGAGCAGATCAAGGACATAGTGCGTCGTTTAAAAATCAAGAAAGGTGCTTCAGAGTCATAGCCTCCTAACATACTTTTGCATTATGTATGTTGAGCAAATAGAGAAACTGGGTTATATGAAGAAGAATGTGGCATCATGATTGGAGAAGGCTTATTAACAACCTATAATAGGCAGATGACACAACCTTGCTTGCTTAAAGTGAGGAGGCCTGGAAGCACTTGATGATGAAGAGCCAGGATTGTAGCCTTTGGAATGGTTTGCAACTCCATATAAAGGAAGCCAACACCCTCGCAACTGTACCAGGAGGTAGCATCGTGATAAACAGAGACACGATTGAAGTTGTCAAGAACAGTGGCTGGCTTGGATCCTCAATGCTCATGGAAAGAGCGTTCAAGAGATCAAGAGGGTGCAGCATAGCCCCGCTGGAACACACAACACTCCTCTAGCTTTTCACTGCTTCTCCCACCTCCCACCCCTCCCTGTCATGATCCCAGCCCTTACAATTCCGGCTAGACTGGAGCATGTACATTGGTACAGATATGGAATCCAGAACAGATAAAACCCTCAGGCACAGCAGTGGGAGTGGTGAGACCAAGAAGGGAAGGAGAATGGTGGTGAGGGGAGTTGGGGAGGAAGGGGAGAGAGAAAGGGGGAACCAACTATAATGACGTATAATTCCCCCTCACTCCCCAGGGATCAATAGTAATGTAATGTTGATGAACGAAGACAGCGGGCAGTGTGAGAGATGAAATGAATAATAATTTATAATTTTTCAGGGTTCCATGAGAGTTGGGGGGATAAGGAGGAAAAAGAGGAGCCGACCGACACCAAAGGGCAGCAGAAGGAAATTATTTTGAAATTGATGATGGCAGCATATGTGTAAGTATACTGGTACGACTGGTGTATGGATTATTATAAGAGCTGTGGGCTGAGCCCCGGTGGCATAGTGGTTGTGCGCGGGACTGCGGCCCACTGGGACGGAGGTTCAATTCCAGCAGTGGCACTGGGCCTCCTACTCCCACCATCGGAGAGCAGTGATGCCCCCCCCAAAAAAAAGAGCTGTAAGGACCCCCAATAAAGTGAATATCAGAGTGAGCTGGGACCCATGGGCATCAAGCCTTCCTGACTGCCGCCAAGTGACAATTTACAAAATTATTTTCTGCAGAAAAGAAAAAATGTTTTAAAAAAAAACATTTAAAAACCACATATTTTACTATAGAAAAAGGTTTTTTCTCTCTACCAGATGCAAATGGAAAAGAGGAAAAAGATGAACTATTTGCACCCACCTGCTCTATTGTGTTGTGATACAGGACTTTTAAACAATTTCTCTGTTTCATCTGCTGTGTTAATATCTCTAATCTCATGTCCACCTTAGAGTGTGGGAGTGGGAGTGGGGGCCAGGGGATGACCTTGTCAAAAGGCATGTTGGTACATGTGTTTGCTGGCTCACTTGTCCAGAAAGATATTCTATGATATTAAAGTCAATCTTTTTTTTTGGGGGGGGGGCATCACTGCCCTCGAGGGATTGGGAGGCCCAGCCTTGCTCCTGGCGAGCTGTTGCTGGATTTGAACCACCAACCCTGTGGGCCGCAGTCCCGCACACAACCACTATGCCACCGGGGCTCAGCCCCTAAAGAAAATCTTTTGGAAAAAAACTAGAATAAGTGTTACATGAGTGAAAAGGGGAACACGTGATAAGGTGTTGAATTTCAAGTGATAAGATATTGGATTTTAACAAAATTGCAATTATATTAGTCAACTTTCCAATGCATTCTGTCTGATAGCAAGCCTATTTACATCTCTGGTCAACAGGAAAAGTGGATTCACAGGCACCTTATCTCAAGTGTGGGCCCTGCCAATGGATTGAGTTGTCAGCCTCCCATGACCTTCTACAAGCGGGGAGCTCATATTTCAGCTCCAGTACTGTTTCCTCTTCCAGTCTTAGATTTTATTATTTACAATCCCTGGATCACACAGGTAAGTATGCTTCCTCCATGTGGATTTACCTGTCAATGAACGAGGTGGCTACTTGTTTTAAAACAAGCCTTTTAAACCTCAGGTGCCGTTGTTTCTGTTAGTCCGACACCATCTGATTTCTTTACCACACTTTGCTAGGGAACTCATATCTTCAGTGATCTTTTTGTGAGGCAAGTATGAGTGCAGCCCATGTCCTAAGAAGTGTTGTTGCAATGTAGGGTTATGACTAAATGTAAGTTCAGAATCCATTCATGTATATATGGTTTATATATGCCCTGTGTTCACTTCGTAGGATTGTTCTTTTACTGGTGATCATTACAAATCATTCCAATTCTATTGGTGGTGTGGGTAGGTGCAATTGAATCATCTCCTATTCATAGTGACCCTATGAATAGCAGAGTGAAACACTGCCATCTTATCCAGGGCCTTCTTTCTTGACACCCTTCTACTTGACTAAGCACGATGTCTCTCCTCAAGAACTTGTCTCTTCTAATGAAATATCCAAAGTCCATGAAACAAAGTCTCGCCATATTTTTCTCTCAGGATCAGTCTGTCTTATTTCTCCCAAGGTGGGCATGTTTCTTCTTTTGGTAGACCATGATACTTAGAATATTCTTCCCAGCATCATAATACAAACCCATCTATTCCTCAGTCTTCCATAGTCAGTGCCTAGCTTTCACATGAATAGGAGCCAATTTAAAATACCATGACTTGGTCCAGGCACACCTTAATCCTTCAAGTAACATGCATGCTTTTCAACGTTTTGAAAAGGGCTTGTGCAGCAGGTGATCCAATGCATGTGTCTTTTGGAGCATTGATTGTAGGACCATTGATTGTAGGACCATTGATTGTAGATTCAAGCAAGACAAAATCTTTGACTATCTCAAACTTTTCTCTGTTTTCCATGATGTTACATACTGGTTCAGTTGTGAGGAGTTGGGTTTTCTGTACACCTAGAAAGCGTACTTTCAAAGTGGTTGCCCATTCGACTGCTAACCACAAGGTCAACAGTTCAAACCCACCAGTCGCCTTAAAGAAAAAGGGGCTAGACTTTCTATTGCCATGAAGGATACAGTCTCAAAAACCCACAGGAGCAGTTCTACTCTATCCTATAGGGTCAGTAAGAGTGAGCATTGACTCAATGGCAGGGAGGTTTGTACAATTTCTGAGTGAATGGTAGTCCTTGGTCTTCCTACTGAAAGTTGCAGTCCTTGGTCTTCATAAATAAGTACTTCAAGTCTTATTCACTTCCAGCAAGCAAGGTTGTGCCATCTATGTGTGACAGATTGTTAATTAGCCTTTCTCCAATCATGATGCTACATTCTTCTCCCTATAAGCCAGATTCTCTGATTATTTGCTCAGCAAGCGGATTGAAATCATTTTGGTGGAAGGCTACAATGCTGTCACCCACCTTTCCTGATTGTAAGCCATGTAGTACACCCTTGTTCTGTTCACAGATGGACAGATGGACAGATTCTGCATGTGCACAATGAAGTGTTCTGGAGTTTCTATTCTATTTTTCTCAAGGTTATTCATAGTTTGTTAAAAGTCACCCAATAGAATGCCTCGACATGTCAGTAAAACACAAGTAAACATCTTCCTGGTATTCTCCTCTTTGAGTCAAGATCCATCTGACATCAGCAATGATATCCCTCATTCCAGGTCCTCTTCTGAATCCTGCCTGAACCTCTGAAAGCTCCCTTGCAAGGTACTACCGCAACAATTGTTGGATGACCTTGAGCAAAGTGTTGCTGATACTTGCAGGTAATAGTTATGATATTGTCCTATAACTTGAGCATTCTGTTGGCCCCATTTCCTTGGAATGAGTACAAATACGGGTCTCTTCCAAAGAGTTGGCCAAGTAGCTGTCTTCCGTGTTTTCTAGAATAGATCAGTGAGTGCTTCTAGTGCTTCATCAGATTGTTGAAACATTTCAATTGGTATTCCATCAATTCCTGGAGCCTTCTTTCTGGCTAATGGATTTTTTTCCCCGTGATTTTTATTGGGGGTTCTTTCAGCTCTTATAACATTCAATACATCATTTGCATCAAGCATATTTGTACACATGGTTCCATACTCATTTCTGAATATTTTCTACTTGAGCCCTTGATATAAGCTCCTCTTTCCCCCTCCCTTTATTTAATGAATCATTTTATTGGGGACTCATACAACTCCCATCACGATCAATACAGCCATCAATTGTATGCAGGCCACATTTGCACACTTGTTGCCATCATCACTCTCAAAACATCCTCCCTCCACTGAGACCCCCAGTACCAGCTCCCCTTATTTTCCTTCCCTTTCTCCTCCCTCTCCCCCATGAACCCTTAATAATTTACAAATTGTTATTACTTTTTCATATCATAAACTATTCAATATATCCTTCACTCATTTCCCTGTTGTCCATATCCCAGAAAGGAGATTATATGTAGATCCCTGAAATTGGTTCCCCCTTTCTATTCCATCATCCCTCCACCCTCCCAGTATCACCACTCCCACCACTAGTCTTGAGGGAACATCTATCCTAAATTCCCCATGTTTCCAACTCCAGTGTCCATCCCTTGGTCTAGCTGGATTTGTCTGGTAGAATTGAGATCATGATAGTGGGTGAGAAGAAGCATTTGAGAACTAGAGGAAAGTTACATATTTCATCGTTACTACACTGCACCCTAACTGGCTCATCTCCTCCCTGCAACCCCTCTGTAAGAGGATGTAGCTTCACCTATTGATGGGCTTTGGGTCCCCAACCTGTACTCCTGCTCATTTATAATGATATAATTTTACTTCTTTGATGCCTGACACCAGATTCCTTCAACACCTCGTGACCACACAGGGTGGTGTGCTTCCATGTGGGCTTTGTTGTTTCTGAGCAGGATGGCCTCTTGTTGTGGCTAGTGCTTTTGTGTTGTGGGCACACTGCCCCCTGGTGGGGGTAGGAGACCCATCCTTGCTCCTGGATAGCTGCTGCTGGATTTGAACCGCTAACCCTGTGGGCCGCAGTCCCCACACACAACCACTGTGACGCCGGGGCCCAGCCCATGCTAATGCTTTTAATGCAGCTTAAAATTCTAACTTGGTTTCTATACGTTCTTGCTCATATATTACCTCTTGAAATGGTGGATATTGACTAATTCTTCTTGGTACAGTGACTCTGTGTATCCGTTCTATATTCTCTTGAAGCTTCCTTCTTCATCAATGTTTTGTCCATGGAATCTTTCAAGTGTGTAATTCAATGCTTGAATCTTTCCTGAGTTCATTCAGTTTAAAATATGCTGAGCATGTTACTCCTTGGTTTTTTTTTTTTTGGGAGGGGGGGCATCACTGCTCTCTGGTGGTGGGAGTAGGAGGCCCAGCCCCACTGCTGGAATTGAACCTCCGTCCCAGTGGGCCGCAGTCCCGCGCACAACAACTACGCCACCGGGCTTCAGCCCACTCCTTGGTTTTCTAAGTCTTTGCACATTTCATTGTAATATTTTGCTTAGACTTCTCAAGTTCCATTTGAAAATTTCTTTTTTTTCTTTTTTTTAGGGGGGCATCACTGCTCTCCGGTGGTGGGAGTAGGAGGCCCAACCCCACTGCTGGAATTGAACCTCTGTCCCAGCGGGCCGCAGTCCTGCACACAACCACTATGCCACCGGGGCTCAGCCCCCATTTGAAAATTTCTATTCAGATGTTTTGCCTTGTTATTTCTTCAATTTCTTTAGCTCCTCGACTACTAAGAGTCACTACTCAGGACATTCAATACACAGAGAGGAACTTAGGGCTGGCCCCACTATGAGGCATGAAGTGCCTCACTGACCCATCGCCCTAGAGAGGACAACACTGGAGACACAACATCGGGATTGCATCTGGCCTGCCCCTCCCCCCACCCATGAAACCAAAGCAAAACACTAAGAGTGTGTAGCAGAGCAGCAAGGGGAGCAGAGCATGGAGACCCCAAAGGAGTGCCAAGGATAGACTTTGGGGCCAGGGCTTGGCACACCATCGAACTCTACCAGAGGACATTTCTAGAGATCAATAAACAGATCTTGAACTATTAAAAGGTTTTTCTTTTTATTATTTTTTACTTATCTGTGTTTTTCTGGATATTGGGTCTTTTGTTGTTGTTGCCATTGTTTTGTTTTCTTTTGTCACTTCATCTTGCTATGTCTTGTTTTTGTGTGCGTAGTATTATCTCTGCAGGTCTATCTAGTTGAGATAGGCTAGATGAATAGTCTGGAGGAGAAAACAAAAGGACCGATGGTTTCGGGGTGTGTTAGTCTGGGTAGACTAGAGAAACAAATTCATAGACACACATATGGATATAAGGGAAAAGTTTATATATAAGAGGAATGGAACATTGGAAAAAGCATCCCAACCCAGTCCAGTCCAACGTCTTAAGTCTGATATTAGCCCATATGTCCAATACCCGTCTATAAAGTCTTCTTTTGACTCATGAAGCACATGCAATGACACCAGGACAATCACAGGACATTGGGTGCAGAGTCTTGAGTATACAGCGGCAGTAGAAGCATCCTGGAGCTGGCAGGGGTCTCCCCATGGCTCCTCGTTTCCAGGGCTCAGGATCCATCAGCAATATTCATTGGCAGTAGAAGCAACTCAACCCTGACAGGGGTCTCTCTGTGGCTTTTCCATCGTCAGAGGTCTGGTTCTAGCAGGGTAAGCCCATGTGGCTTCTCCCCTAGCTCCTCCAGTTCTTAAGACTCAGAGTCTATGCTGCCATCTTGTCTTGTACATCGAACATCTCCAAGGGACTGAATCAAGTCTCTCACCTCCAACTGGGAAATACTGTAAAACTTCCCAGAATTCTCAGGAGAAAGCCATGCCCATACAGAAGCCTCATTGGTTATCTCCAGATTGACAGGCTAGACTCCACCCCAACACTCTCAATACTGAAATTGACACAGATCAGTGACTGCCACACAGGGATACATGGGAAGTGGGAGAAGGAGGTGGTTTTGACCAACCTAGGGTCAAAGGAACAACAAGTGATCTAAAATCAGTGGCAAGGAGGGTGTGAGAGACCTAGTAGGGATTGATCAAGGGAAATGTAACCAAGAACAATTATTGAAATCCAAATGAAGGATGAGCATGATAGTGGGACAAGAGGAAAGTAAAAGGAAATAGAGGTAAGAAATAAGAAGCATGGGACATTTATAGAGGTCTAAATACAGGCATAGACCTAGTAAATATGATGGGGAAATAGATCTATGTGCATATATTTATAGGTTCAGTATTAAGGCAGCAGGTGGACATTGGTCCCACAATAAGTACTTCCTCAATGCAAGAACACTTTATTCTATTAAATTGGCATTCCATAATGCTCACCTTCCCCACATGATCACTGAAGACAAATGTGTGCATAAGCAAAAGTGGTGAAGAAAACTGATTGTGCTGAGCTATCAAAAGATATAGCATCTGGGGTCTCAAAGGCTTAAGGGTAAACAAGAAGCCATCTAGCTCAGAAACAACAAAGCTCACATCGAGGCTGTGTGACTAGAATGTGTCAAAGGGATCAGGTATTGGGCATAAAAGAACTAAAAATTATATCATAGTAAATGAGGGGGAGTACAGATTGGGGACCCAGAGCCTAACTGTGGATAACAGGACATCCCCTGATAAAGGGTTGAGGGGAGGAGGCAAGTCAGAAGGTGCAGTGTTGCAACAATAAAACATACCACTTTCCTCTAGTTTGTCAATGCCCCCCCCAATTATGATCCCAATTCTTATAAATTTGACTAGACCAGAGAGTGTACATTGGTAGAGAGGACCGGAAACACAGTGAATCCAGGAAAGATGATTCCTCAGGACCGTGGTGAGAGTTTTAATACCTGGAAGATGGAGGGAAGTGGGAGGAGAAAGGATCTACTCCCTCGGGTATGGGCAACAGGAAAGTGGGTGAAGGGAGACATCGGATAGTGTAAGATATGAAAAATAATAATAATTTATAAATAATCAAAGATTAATGAGGGAAGGGGAAGCGGGAATGGAAGGGGAAATGAGGAGTTGATACCAAGGGCTCAAGTAGAAAGCAAACGTTTTGAGAATGATGAAGGCAACAAATGTACACCTGAGCTTGACATACAACAGATGCATGCATGGGTTGTGATAAGAGTTGTATGACCCCCCAATAAAATTATTTTTTAAAAGAGCCAATCCCAGAGTCTCTTCTGACAGCCACTTTGATATTTTCTTTCTTTCCTATCTTTTAAAGGACCTTTTGCTTTCTTTGTGAATGATGTTCTTGTTATCCTCCCACAGCTCAATAGGTCTTTTGTCATTAGTACTGAATGTAGCAAATATGTTCTTGAGATGTTATCAAGGACCAGGTGATATATACTGAAGGTCATATTTTGACTCTTGTCGACTCGTTTTAATTTTCTTCAGCTTCAAACAGAGCTTACATATTAGCAATTGATGGTTTGTTCCATAGCCAGCCCCAGGTCTCATTTTAGCTGCCAATCTTGAGCATCTCCATTATCTTTTCCCATAGATTCAATCAGTCTGATTTCTTTTTTCTTTTGGTTTTTTTTGGGGGGGGCATCACTGCCCTCTGGTGGTGGGAGTAGGAGGCCCAGTCTTGCTGCTGAATTTGAACCGCTAACCCAATGGGCCACAGTCCCGCGCACAACCACTACACCACCGGGGCTCAGCCCAGTCTGATTTCTTTGTATCCCATCCATCCAGAGAAATCCATGTGTGGAGTCACTGCTTATGTTGGAGAAAAGTATTTGTTTTGAGCAAGTACTTGACTTTGTAAAATTCTATCATGCATTCTCCAGTTTTCTTTCTATCCCCAAGAACATATCTCCTAACAACTATTCCTTCTCCTTTGTTTTCAACTTGGCATTCCAATTGCCAATAATTATCAATGCATCTTGGTAGTATATTTGCTCTATTTTAGATGGAAGATATTGGTAGAATTCTTCAATTTCTTCTTCGGTGGTTTAGTTATTTGTGCATATAAATAAGAGCTGTGGATAGATATAATCTACTGACAGGCAGTATTGTACTTTTTGGGGGGGCATCACTGCCCTCTGGTGGGAGTGGGAGGCCCAGTCTTGCACCTGGAGAGCTGCTGCTGGATTTGAACCGCCAAGCCAGTGGGCTGTAGTCCTGCACTCAACCATTACACCACCGGGGTTCAGTCCCGCATTGTACTTTAAAATATGAACTGAAATATCCTTTTTGGATATGAATGCAATGCCATTCCTTTTAATTGTGTCATTCTAGCACAGTAAACAATATGATTTTCTGACTCAAAATGGCCAGTGCCAATTTCAAGTCACTTAGATCCAAAATATGGTTCTTTATGGATTCCATCTAAATTTTGACCACGTCCAATCATCCTAGATTATTACTTTGTGTAGTCTAAGATCTGTTTCTTCGTAGATTTTTGCAGCCATTTCTTCTCATTTTGGATCATGTTCCATCAAGAAATGAATGTCCCGAAGGGCTTATTCCATTCATACCATGATAGTAGACTTTGCTTTGAGTAGGCAGCTCTCCCTCAGTCACAATATGAATGCCTTACGGCATGGTGCTCATTTTCTGGCACTATATCTGATAACATTCTGCTTCTGTTTATTAGACCTTCGGGATCTGACCATGTTTCCATCCTCTGCATCAGGATTTGGGATTCAAGTTCCTCCAAAGTAGACAGCCGATTCCTCCTCATTGTTGGTTCTTAGTCTGGATGCTCCACTCAAACTTGTTCACTTTGGGCGACCCTGCTGGCATTTGAAATATCAGTGGCATAGCTCCCAGCCTCACAGCCACACAAGACCCACTGCTGCACAGTAGGAGAAACTGACAGGCCAGGGGTGAATCCTAAGCTCTACTGAGTTGAAATGGTCTGAGACCAGTCTTTGGGGGTCAGACAATGAAAAGCATATGGTTTACTATGGCAGGAATAACAAATGAAGAGGGATGGCATAGAATTCATGGTAAAGGGCTGAGCCCGGTGGCGTAGTGGTTGTGCGAGGGACTGCGGCCCACTGGGATGGAGGTTCAATTCCAGTAGCGGCTGCACAGGAGCAAAGGCTGGGCCTCCTACTCCCACCACCAGAAGGCAATGGTGCCTCCCCCCCCCCAAAAAAAAAGACAAAAACAAAAGAACTCATAGTAAAAAAGAAATCTTTCCAAATCTATCTTAAAGTATACTGCCGTCTGCCATAAAATAATACCTATATACCATATTTTTTTGATCATCACTCACACTTTCTCTCCCCACTCCATGCCCTGCCAAAGTTGGGGGAAAGCAAGAGTGTGTCTTCTGGTCCAAAGATGTGGTACCCTAGAACATTTTCATATGCTGGTACTATTTGGTTCAGAATATTTTTTCTTGTTGTTTTCCTGCTCTAAAAACTGGGTGTGTCTTAGGGTCAGGTGCGTCTTATGGATCCAAATATACTGTAGGTAGTAAAGCATGCTTGCCTATAATATCATGCCCTTTGGAAGATCTAGCCACATGGGTTCAAACTGACTACAGCAAATGAAATCTTCAGATAAGAAGCTGTAGGGAAGTTGGTGTTTATGTGGATGGGTAATGAAACATTTTAAGGGAGAGGGAGAATGCTTGTTCCATTTGAAGGATGGAATCAATATTACATAAATGTATTTGCAGAAGTCATTGTATTGGTGTATGTTTTGATGTGTATACTTTCTTTTTCACTGTATGTTAGGTCACTGTGTACACTTCCAACAACAACGAAAGTTGAAAAACACAAATATGATACCTAAGGTCCAGCCAAATTCACTACAGTCCAGGGAAAAGGCAGAATGCACTGAGAGCGACTTCCCTGGATCCTTCCGCCAAGAGTCAGTGGACAGTCAGGATGGTGACTCAACTCTGAGACTTCCTGGCTGGGCAATGTGTGTTTGTTCTCCAGCTGGCAGCCTGGATCTGCAGATCCCAAGGCATTGAAATAGGAAGCCTAGAGGGTGAGACAGATCTAGATGCCTTGCCTCTCCTGCCTGCCCTCCTCTCTTTCTCTCATCACACCAAGGGCCTTCAAATGAAGAAGTAACTGGTGGTCCACATTTGGGTCAATTGCAAAGTAACGGTCATGACCATGATTTCTCCACCCCACAGGCTTGACCCAGAGCTTATCTACCTGACCAGGGGGAAATTGCCAATCCCAGAGTGCAAAGCTTGGTTTCTCAATGTCAAGCTTCACATTTTTCAAGTGAAGGAGATGGTGGATGGTTAGAACTTCTCATTTATCTACCCCTCTCCTGGGACCCAGGCTAGAAATGCCTTTCACTATGGGTGGGAAAGTCCAATAAGATCAGCACCATGTGGAACTTTATACATATTGTTTCATGTGAATGCCCCCATTTTAGCGATGAAGAAATGCCATCTCAGAGTTTAAAAGGGTGTCCTATATTGTAGCAAGTCAGACAGAGGTCTGACTCGGGACTTCTTCCTCCTTATTATCCACAACTGCCTTCTTCCAGTTCCGTCTAACTGGCCTCATTTTCCTCATGTCCAGCCACCTTTCCTTGCACAGAAACCCATGCCTTGGCACTGCCACCCAATGAATTCAAACAGCCCGTCAATGACCACAATGATGCCTATAACATATAAGACTGGAAACAATATTTTGAAGATTCACCGTGAAGGACAACACACTGAGACTTCATTAAGACTTTGACATTCATCATCTAAAATTTAGTCATTACCATCTGTACTGCACATGCTGGAAGAGTATAAATAACTTGCTCAAGCTCATAGAGCTAGTAAGTAATGACTGTTGGGTAGACCAAAGTCTAAGTGACTCCTAACACTTGACTTTCTATCGCATGATTCGATGTGCTTGATCCAGAATGTCTATCCATTGGCCTTCTCAACATCCATGGAACTCCAAGTGTCCGGCTTGCTCTTTGTATTTATGTTCATATATGTTTCAGACTCTGCATAATGTCTCCAGACCCCGATTATGCCGGACATTGGAGTTTTGTATTGTTTCCTCTGCGTTTTTATTGTTATTCACTCCCTTTGAGGCAGCCCATGGCTCAACACAACACCAAGTGCAACACCTCGCACTGTCATCTCCATGATTAGCCATGCCACATATCATTGTGAACGAGTCCTAGAGTCAGCCACGCTGTGTCTTAGCGTCATCTTCTCCAAACAGAGGGTAAGACTAGAACTTACTTCCAAAGGCTGATTAGGCATGCCGTGAGGTCAGCTCAAGGGAAGTTCTCACAACTGTGCCCAACATGGAATTCGCTGTGGTCCTCATCCTTCTGCCCCACGCAAGCCCCATGGAACTGGGTGTGGTTCCCAACAGGAAGCCAGAACTAGAACTGGGACACTCGTCAAGAACTAGGCCGTTGGTGGGATTGCAACAGATGAGTTGAATAAGCTATTCAAGACAAAACTCCTCAGCTCTGTAAACTTTCACTCAGTTCATGGAACAACATGGAGAAGGGAAAAATCAATAAATTAAAAGAGCAGTGAGTAGCTATGGAACTGTGCAGCATCTGAGACTTTCCACTGTGGCAGCAGGGATCCCTACTTCCTGTTCTCAGGAATCAGTCTTTCCTAACCTTTCTAAATTTTGTCCTAGGGCAAATGCCATCCCATTGATGATTGTGATTTCCAGGGATTTAGATTTGAAGATGAGATCTTATTTCCACAGCTTATTAAATAACTTGTGGAAAAGGAAAAAATTACAGACTGAACTATATTTTGGGATCTACCATTTTTGCATTTTCTTCACATCTGTGTTCATTTCCAAGGTGTTTCCTACAAAATGGACAGCACAGTGGAGAGCGCATGAATTTATTTTTAATGAATTTGGTGAGGGCAACTCTATTTTCCATTCCACAATTCAAAAACATTTTCGGCTGAGACCCGGTGGCGTAGTGGTTGTGCGCGGGACTGCGGCCCACTGGGACGGAGGTTCAATTCCCGCTCACAGGAGCAAAGGCTGGGCCTCCTACTCCCACCACCAGGGCAGTGATGCCTAAAAAAAAAAAAATGAAAAACATTTTTGTTTGATGTCATTATTTGTAATCCCAACAAGATGACATCATTTCTCCTACATTTCCCCCTATTTTCCTATTTTTACTCTTCAGTTTTTCCTAACCCTTCTAACCTTTGTCCTTTGACAAATGCTAGCACTATGATTATTGTTATTACTGTGATTAGGGTTGCTGTTCACTCTCTCGACCTGTTTAATCTCTGGTAAAATTTGAACCATGGGTGAGCTTGTTTCCAGGTCTAAGCTTGACCCTAATGCCTCTTACCACAAGAGTCATAATCTCAAAGGTTCTACTAGCCTTTATCCAATCTATTTGACTGGTGATTTTTATGATTTTTGAGTTTCATTTCATAGTTTTCTCCCACGTGAGTCACAACCTCCCAGTAGAATCCCTTATAGAGCAGATGGTAAGGACAGACAGGTACCAGTTAGTCCTTCTGAATTCAAGGTGGTGGTGGGGGGGGGGTGATAGCATGTTCCTTTAGTCCATTGGGCTGGTTATGTATGAGCATCTTTGAATGTCTTCACGCTTCTTTGCTCTGACCGGGGAAAGATCAATTATTATACCTTAGATGACTGCTCATGCTTTTTTTAAAGCAGTTCTATGGTCACTGGATCCACATGTTATACAATTCTATAATTCAATCATATCAAGAAGAGTTGTACCATCAATTCTAGAACATTTTTCTTCTTCTTTGCACTGATTGTTATTCATGTGGTTTTTTAAATTGTGGCAAAAATATACACAACCAACCATTTGCCGATTCAACAAGTTCTACATGTATAATGCAATGCTGATTATACCTTTGTGTTGTACAACCAGGACTGATATGCTTTTCCAAATTATTCCATCACCATTCACATCAATTCAATGTCCCCTAAGCAAAAAATCTTTCTCTTACACCCATGGTACTCAAGCATCTGACTAGCTCTTTTAAGACCCCAGTCTTGAGTCACCAATGTAGAAGGCAGAATATCATCTTTGCGGGCTATGTTAGGCCTGTTGACCTCGATAATCCTCAAGACCATAGTTTGGGGCTCAGGCGCAATGATCCATTCTCTCAAGACGTCTGAGCTGTCTTCATAACTTTGTCCCCTCTAAAACTACAAATATAGGTAAAATGTGTAGAGACGGTACATGTAGCAAAGCAAGTAAAAATGTAGTAAATCCCATCTCAAAGTTTAGATGCACCAAAGAGATGAGACGGTCTTCCCTCCTCTGGTTGGCTATGCCTTCTGAGACACGAAGATTCCCAGAAGAGTCATTGGAGAGAAATTTAGGCCCTGGGGGGACCATGGAGAATCCCTTGAGTACAAAGCCTGGAACTGGCTTCCATCACTCCCTACAACATTCCATGACCAGAACATACTTGCGTGTTGTGGAGTCCAACTTGACTGCAAGGAATATTGGGAAATGCAATCAATCTCCCTACGTCTCGAGGAAATGAAGATGTTGAAAGCTGCACTCTCTCCTCTTCCTGAACTCCTTTCTAATGGGTTCTCTTCCGCACCTTGGTCCATCAGCCATACCCTTCTCTATGTTCCTTCTTACAAAACCCTACTGTCAGCAAACAGGCGAGCCATCTCCTGGGGTATTCACCACTCATGTTCCCAGGAGTTTATTCTCCCAGGAGTAACTGCTTTCTGATTAAAGACTGTTCAAAATACAAGCTATAAAGGAGTGGACATAGAGTGGCTGAATTCTGGATGGAATCCTGGTAACATACTCCTGGACGTGAAAGACAATCATGCAAACCCTTCTTTGCTGCGACAAGCTCATTTCAGCCTGAATGGGGACTGAGGCTCCCTCCCTGCCTTCCTCGTCTCCATCCATGGTGTTGACTGGGAGAATGTTGTACTACTGGGCTTGATGAGAATGAATTCCTCTGCATAGCTTCCCTGCCTGACAATCCCTCCCACCCTCACGGTCAGATTCCACTCTTCTTTCAGAAACCATGAAAGCATACAGAGTTGACTCATTGCATTTGTTGGTCAGGGGAGGGAGGGGAATTCCCAGAACCTTCTCTTTCAAACCAGCACGGTAAGGTCCAGGACAAGCTCTTGGGTTGCCAGTGGACTTCTGGGACTCAGGGCCCTTGTTCTGGCTGTGTTCTTGAGTGTGTGTTCATCACTCACACACCCCTGGGCTCAATGATCCTGTCCTGTTCCCTCAACTCCAGCCCTCTGGAACAGCCCACCTGGGCAAGCACATCCTTTGTCAGTCATACTCTAATCCCATCCAACACTATGCAGACATATGCAGATGTACTGCTGTGGTTGGGTGCCCGTGGGTTGGTTCCAATCTATAGCAATCCGAGGGACAGCAGAATGCAGCACCTCCTAGTCCTGCACCATCCTCACAGTGCTTCTCATGTGTGAGCCCACGTGTGGCACCCTCTGGGTCAATTCACTTTGCCAAGCAAGCGCCCTCCTTGCTGCCCCTTTACTTGACCAGACACGATGACCTTCTCTAGCAACTGGCCACTCCTGACCAGATGTCCAAAGTACAGGAGATGAAGTTTCACCATCCTTGCCACGCAGGAGCATTCTGGCTATACTTCTTCCAAGACAGATGGTTCTTTCAATATTCTCTTTGTGGCAGTCATGTGCTTATGTTAATTTCATGATTGAGATGTAGGGGTGGAGTCTAGCCTGTTAATCTGGAGATCGCCATTGAGTAGCCGATGAGGCTGCCGTGTGGGCATGACTTTATCCTGAGACTTTGGGAAAATCTCGCAATATTTCCCTCATGGAGATGAGAAGCTATCTCCCCAGTTGTTGGGAGAAAGTCTCAGAGGCTATCAATTACAGACAAGAAAAGATGGCAGTGTCCGAAGAGCTGGACGAGCCAGAGGAGAAGCCACATGGCCTGACCCTGATGAAACCAGACCTCTGGAGCTGGAGAAGCCACGTGGAGACCCCTGCCAGCGCTGAGTTGCTTCTACCACCACTGGATGCTGTTGATGGACCCTGAGCCCTAGAAGCGAGGAGCCCTGGGGCGACCCCTGCCAGTGCCGGGACTCTGTACCCATTGGTCTGTGACTTTGTGAGTTGGAAGGAGACTTTATAGACTGATAGCAGGCATATGGGTTAATATAGGACTTCTGACTTTGAACCGGACTGGGCTTGGATGCTTTCTCAATGTTCCATTGCTCTTGTATATAAACCTTTTCCTTATATCCATATGCCTATTTATGAAATTTGTTTCTCTAGTATACCCGAACTGACACACTCCTGCAGCACCATAATTATTACATGATACACCTATACATACACAAATAGACATACATTTACCAACATATGCTCACCCATATTGAAGGGTATACATCCCTCCCATTGAGGGTGACAGCACAGAGGTACACATAAATGCATGTGCACGCAGGTTCAGGCATGATACGGCTTTTAATCATTATAAAGTTCATTCCACCACATGGGAACTCCATGATCGTAGAGTAGAATTGCTCCATGGGATTTTCAGGACTGCACCCTTTTGGAAAAAGAGTCCCAGGTCCGCCTTCTGAAGCAGCTCTGGGTGGGTTTCGAACTGCCAGTCTTCTGAGTGCTTAACAGTTTATGCCCCTGCCCAGGCACACGGGGGTGCAAAGCTGGGCACAAAGGTCCACACTCATAGATGTGCACAGACACACAAGCATAGACATAAATGCAAAAGGATGTAGAACACACAAGTGCACACTGACTCCCACAGATTCATACATATGTATATGCACTTTACACCCCTCGACATAGATCTCCATGTACCTAGGAGTCCACAAGCAAACAAAGATGGTCCAACATGAACACATCAGACATTGATACATGCATGTTCATGTGCACACACAGAAATGCTTGGGCATTCTCCCTGGATCCCAGGAAGAAGGACATCCCCAGGAAGCCTCTCTCACACAGAGACATTCTCTCCCACTAGCCTGGGCTCTCACCCTCTGAACTCCATCCATGGTCTGACCTTCCCACCTCATCAACCCACATCCTGTCCGGATGGAGACTGCCACCCACCAAAACAGAGTTCAGAGCCGCAACCATGTTCTCTTTCAATGTCTTCAGGGTCTCAGGAAGTGGGGTCAAGGAAGTGTTGGGAGCTGAGGGGCTGTAGATGCAGGAGTGGAAGCCAGGGCCTCCCTTCACCCCAAAGCTCTAGGGTGAGAGTCAGCTCTCCCCTGAGAATATGGTCCCTCCTTCGAGGTGGGTCAGGAGTCTGGGAGGTGAGTAGGCCGATATCCAGGGACTGGACCCAGGCACATATCTGAAAACAAGCCGGCGTACTTTGATCTCTGGCAGAGGTTGCTGGGAGAATGGGAAGTAGTCCAGCACTGGAAGCCAGAAACACAGAGGCTGGAGGGGCTGCCCAAACATAGCAATCTATCCTTTCTCCCTCTTCCATGTGGTGTCTTCAGGGCAGATCACACTGACCCCACCCCCCCGATATCATATCAGCTCCAACACCAACATTTCAAAGCGAGTCCCCTCCCTCACCTTATACTGAAACAGATGGAGCAGACATCAGTTCCCCACATGCCATGAAATGAACTCCCCTACCAGCCTCTGAAGGGAGGAGAAGAGAAACTGAAGGAGGGCAGAGAAAAATACTGAGCTCATCACCATCGAGCCAGTTCTGATACAGAGGGACCCGGTATAGACTCTGTGTAGAATTTCTGAGGCATCTATCTTTCTTTACAAGAGCAGATAGCCTCAACTTCCTCTCTAGTGGTAGCTGGTGGCTTTGAACTGCCCACCAAAGTTCACCTTCTGGTCAGGACTGAGAAAGTCCTTGGATAGGTCACTGTCAGTTCCACCCAATGCCCTCCAGGGGGCACTGCCGAGGCACGGGCCTGCACTGCCCACCCCTCTGGGAGGCCAGGCTCCCTCCTTGCCTTGCTCTCAGTGCCCAGCCCTGGGAAGGGCACACTCGCGGGGTCTCCAACCTAAGGACTCATTCTCAATGACTTCATAGCAGCCCTGTAGGACAGGGCAGAACTGCCCCTGTGGGGTTCCAAGAGAGTGACTCTTCACAGGAGTCTAAAACCCCGTCTATATCCTGAGGCGCTGGCTGGTGGTTTCGAACTTCTGACGCTGAAGATGGCAAACCAACGCAGAACCATTACACCACCATGGCTCCCCAACGTAAGGCAGGGCCTCTCACAGAGGCGGAAACAGAAGGCAGAGAGTCAGGGCATGCTGTGAGAAGTCTGCACTTATTCCAGGAAAAGCAGGGGGATGAGCCGGGAGCCCAGGGTGGGTCAGGCCCAGCCAGGAGTGCGTGAAGGGAGGGGACGCCTCCGGAGGGCCTCAGGCTCGCAGGCCTACTTGGCGCAGATGAAAGGCAGGCGTTGGCAGCACCGAGTTCGTTGCCATTTGCCCCCTAGCAGGAGAGGACAGTGGGTCAGCTGCCAGTGTGTGAGAGCCCCCACCTTGTCCCGGGCTCAGGCCCCTGCTCTGCGCCCTTCATCTGCCATTACTATTACCTCTCACCCACTCCCTGTCTCCTGTCCCACAGGCCCCTGCCCAGTGAAGGGCTCCGGGTGGCAGGCAGGGCTGTCATGGGAGTCCTAACGGCTTTCATGCCCACAACACAGATGAGGAAACTGAGGCACTGTAGAGGTGGCTTGCCTGTGTCCTCCCTCCAGCACAGAGGACCTTAGTCACACTGCCAAACACCCCTACTGTTGCCCACATCTGCTCACACTGGCACCGTATCTGTCAGCCACCTAGATGTCCCCTTGATGCCCCCGCCACATCTGATCTGATCCTCTCTGCCACGTCAGTCCCTCACAATGTCCCCATCATTAGTAGGGGGACCCGGACCTGCCCAGGAGGGTGAGAACCCCATCACCCATGTTTGACTTAAGGACTCCCTCCATCTCAGGTCCCCTCCCACACAGCCATTTGCTTCTCCAGACGGAGAAAGGGTGTGAGTTTGGAGAAGACGTGTCCTGGTAGCTCTCAGGGACAGACGGTATGATTCCTCTTGGTCACACGTTAAGTTCCTGCCTCTGTGTAACTCACCTCTAGTGCGGAGGGCCACACAGTTGCTGCACCCACATCCTGCATGCCCTGGGGCCCAGTTGGTGTAATTCCAGCAGCTCATGTCCATCCAGTGAAACCTGTGGACCTAGAGAAGTGAAACTCTCTGGTCAGAGGACAGAAATTAAGAAGGATATACAGGTACGGGTACCTCAGAGCATGGCCCCTGCTGACTCCTTTCACTGCACACCCATCCCTGAGGGTTTGTGGGCAATGACAATGAAAGGCCAGTCATCATGCCCAGCCATCACAAAGATCATGCATCTCAAATGTGCTGTGTGAACATCTTTCCTGAGGAGCGTGACTCAGGAAATCAGGGGTGGAGCCAAAGATTCTACCAAAGATTTTGCCAAAGGTACCAGGTGATGCTGACACTTTATTGATAGAATTCTGAAGAGCAAAGGGAAAAGAGAACTTGCTCAGACATAATCTCTGGGCTCTTCGGAGAGGAAGTACCCATTTGAGAGACAGAGAAGGTAAGGCTCTGCAAAAGATCTCAACTACTCCGTGACTGAGCTGGGTCTGGGTCCTGTCTCCAGGGGTATGCTGAGGAATGCTTCACCACCTGTTCTTGGGACAAGGTAAGAACATTAGGAATGGGGAGAGTAGAGTCCGGCTTTGTGTCTACCACCAATTTCCTTGGTAAAAATACTCCCACCATGGTGGCTTCCAGGCTTTGACAATAAAATCATCGAGCATGAATTTGGGGAAGAAAGACACAGCTCTCAAGCCAGTACAAACCAGTCCCAGCCCATCTCTGTCTATGGCTCTCAAGACACATCGGCAGCTGCTCTGAGGTGTGGAAGCAGCTCGTGTTCCTACAGTTGTTCAGGAAACACTCTGGGACCCAAGTCTCGGCCCCTCACTTACACAGCCATCCCTGAGGCCTCCAAATCCACACCAGGCGTTGGTTGATCTGACTGACCGCACACAGGACCCGGGAGTTAAAGTTGGGGTTATGGATGGAGACAAGGTGGCCTCGATAGCACCTCCGACAGATATTCTGCAGAAAGAAGAAGACTTGATGTCCAAGAGGTGAGGTAGAGAAGTCATCCTCACCTGTCTTCTGTCCCAGAGTCTCCAGGAGAGTGTTCGCTTTCCTTTTCCCATCAAAACACAGGAGCCTACTGGTCCTCCACAAGCCCATAACATCTTCTTACAACTCTGAGAGGCTTCCCCTGTCTGTCTCTACTCTACCAATGAAAACACTGAAGCTGAGACAGGTGAGGTGATCTGTCTAGGAAGCACAGCTCATGAAAGGCAGGGCGTGGGTTTACCACATGTAGATCGAATAACTCTATTGTCTAACTCGTTGCTTCTCAATGAATAGTCATATCCTCAGCACCAGGAAATGGTTTTAAGTGGAAATCCACTTAAACTTGTGGGCACTGCAGCCGGGCTGCCACGTCATTCTGAAGCACTCTGAACTTTGGCAAGCATAAGGAAGGTAGGTTAAGTTCACTAGACTCTCCACAGGAGAAACAGGACAAAGTCGAATCTCGTGTGATTTCCAGGCATGTAAAATCCAAAGGAGCCATTCCACTCTGCCCTATAGGGTCACAATGAATCACAATCGACTGGATAGAAGTAAATTGGTTTAAATGTCAATCAATAGACAACAGTAGGTTATATCTACTTTCTTCTCCTCCCCCAGATATGCCAAAGTAGCCTTTATGCCAATTACCTGAGCGTAATGAAACGTCTCCTGTCTTCTTACCAACCAGATTCCACAGTGCTTTCACTCCGGACTTCCCTGCACGTGGACTATGTCCTCATCACCAGGGCACTGCAGGTCTTTGTCCAAAGGAGCCGAGTCCAAGTCCATGGGCGTCTTATCCTCAATGCAGTCTTCACATCCAGAAGCTTTTCATGCCTCATTCTTGGATTGAATCACCTTCTCAGTAAGAGTCAGGTGCTCCCCTGAACCTTCCTGATCCTGGTTCAGGTCTGCCACTGTCTCTGGGTTCTCCTTTGGGGGGGTGGGCATTGTCCTCTGCAAAAAGAAACAGCACCAAATACAATCAAAACATACTAATTTCAGGACCACGGACAGCACCAAAGTCCCACTCCAAGCAAGCGCTTGGGTGTTGGGTAAGATTATCACTTAGTTTTTACAGGGAACTGGATTCGCTCCTGGCTGACGTTTGAGGCGTAAGCCTGGAGAAATGCTCAGTCCTGAACAGGAAATTCAGATCACACTTCAGAGTTTAGGAAAAATTTGACCAGTGATGGTCTGGGAACTGCAGAAAGGAGAGTGTGGCCTTGTTTGTTTGTTTGTTTGTTTTCTTTTGTTTGTTTGTTTGTTTGTTTTAAGGTGGGGAACGGAAAAGAAGAGGAAAGGATGGATGTGGTGAGACAGGGAGGACTTACTCAGATGAAGGACAGACACTGATCCCACCAAGAGAAGCAGCAGCAGCAGAGGGCAATTTCTAGCTCCCGAGTCTTGTGGCAAGGACAAATGCCACGTTCCTTCCTTGGAGATTGTCCTTAATAGAGACACCCCTTAAACTGGAAGATTGGGGAAGTAGAAGGAGTTCCCTATGATTTCCCCAGCCTGTGGTCATGCGGTGGAGCTGGTAACAAGAAAGTTGTTCACTTTCTTCAACCCTGGTCTGGTCCCTTCTGGCTTGTTGCTCCCATGTCCTGGTGTGCTCCAGAAAGCGTTGGGTGTTTTCCAATGGCCAGGCACAACGGATCCTATTTCCCATAAAGTGTCCCATCTGAACAATACTGAGTCACTCCAGGAGAAGCTTCCCACTGACCCGCGTCCCATGAAATGAAGTGGAGAATCACAGGGGCTAATGCCCCATCTTCAAGACACATCTTCAGAGCTGGCAAGGGAGCAGTCATTGAAACACTATGGGATTCACTTCCCCAGCCACTAGCCCCGTCTTCCCACAGTTATCTACCCCCTCTGGGGCAAGAACGAGTGAATGAGACCCTTACCTAGGGCACACAATTTAAGGATGCAATAAAAATTCCACTCTTGGGCTGAGCCCCGGTGGCATAAGTGGTTGAGTGCGGGACTGCAGGCCGCAGGCTTGGCAGTTCAAATCCAGCGGCGGCTCTCAGGCAGTTCAAATCCAGTGCCCCATGACCATCAGAGGCAGTGATGCCCCCCCAAAAAAATTTCATACGTAAGACAAATATTATATAGTAGGATATTTTATAAAACATAAATCAAAGCCAAAAATATCCATGTTGAATAAATACCTAAGTATGACCTGTCCAGTTTAGGCTCATGTATCTATAGTGCTTCTGTTTTATCTCCAAAGAGTCTTGGTGGAACCATGGATAAAACACTCAATGACCAAAAAATTTTAAAACAACACTGAACTACCAGCCAAAACATTGACCATTCAAACCCTCTACCCCATGCATCATCAGGCTTGTGGCATCGGAATAGGAGGAAGGCTTCTTAACAGCTTGTGATATGCAGAAGACCCAACCTGGCTTGTTGAAAGTGAGGAGGACTGGCAGCACTTGCTGAGGAAGATCAAGGATTGTAGCCTTCAGTGTGGATGACAGCTCAATGTAAAGACCCAAATCTTCATCACTGGACCAGTAGGTAACATCACGATAGACAGAGGCAAGATTGAAGCTGTCAAGGATTTTGTCTTGCCTGACTCCATATTCGATGCTCATAGAAGCAGCAAGAGAGATCAAATGGCACACTGCATTTGGGGAAGTCTGTTGACAAGATCTCTTGAAAGTGCTGAAAAGCTAGCATGTTCCTTTGAGGTTGAAAGTGTGCCTGACCCAACTCATAGAATGTTCAACTACTTCATAAGCATTGAATATGGAAGATGTGGAAGCCAAACCTTTACAAAACAGCGCCCGCCATTACAAGATGGCGCCTGGCCGCACCCTGACGCTTAGCCTGTAGGTGGTAAACAAGTAGCACTGCGCATGCTCGAGTATATCTGGTGATGCAATAGAGCCTCTGCACCAATCGCATAGAGCCACGCCTAAAATAGGCTATAAAAGCTTTGGGTTTCTCCTC